>JADLZN010005325.1:0-40769 GCA_018155175.1 Sinocyclocheilus anophthalmus
CCGTAATCTTGGCTTCAGTCCCTGCCGGCACGTGGTGAGGAGCGAGTGCTCATTCCAGCCGCTGGCCGCAGCGAGGGTTCTGAACCTGATTGAATAATCATTAATTGACATGGAACCTTGACGAAGGTGGTATATTTGCTCACCCACTGATGAATCACCCGCTGGTTTGCCGAAAACGTCACAGAAATGTTCCAGGAAGTTATGAAGGGACTGAGTGACGGGACCGGCTTGGGCCCAGATGGTTTGCTCCCATTGGAGCGCTCGTCCTGTCAACAGGGAGATGATAAAGGAGATCTTCGCACTATCAGATGTATAGAGATGCGTTGCATGTTCATGGTCAATGAGCACTGAAGCAGGAATCCATTGCACTCCTCCGCCGTGCCAGAGAAGGGCGCTGATCTGGCCATGGGACTGGCGACTACTGTAGACGAAGAGGTGCTGGTGTTGGTTACGGAAGTGACTGGAGTTGATGTGGTTGCGTTGGAGAGGAGAACACATTGGAGAGAATCCACGAGCTCCTGGAAGGGATCTGGTGCACTCATGTTGCCTACTCTGCGGTCCGGTCTTCTGTCAGGGAAGGAGACTCACACAGAAGGTTAGAAACAACAGAGGATGTTTATTTATGCCAACAGAGGCTGGGTGGAGAATGGCAGGTGAGTAAGCAGTTCAATGGTAACTTGGGTTTTGTAATGAGGTATCTTGCCTCTGAATAGCTAGTAGCGGAATGGATGGTAGCACACACCTCACCGTTGTAAGTACTGGAGTTGTACGCACGGAGACGAATGAGGATACAGGCGTTGGAGTGGAACACAGGAGGTAAGTACACGAGGAAGGTAAAGATATCAATCTTTCGCTGGAGTAGCATAAAGAGTCCACTTCGTACAAACGAGACCGGATCCTGGAGTGAAGTGAGGTGTGTGCCTATGAAGCCGTCTTGATGAGGGTGATGATAATGAACAGGTGCGTGCAATCAGATCTCAGGTGAAGGTGTGCGTTGTGATTGGGTGGTGAATGAACCTGGCCGATCCGTGACAGGGTGAAAGTTTGTTCCTCAGTCTGATAACAATAAGAACGCGCTAACAAAGATAACGTGTGCTAACAGTTTCTTAGCGCTTTGTGTTAAACCACTCTCCCTCGAGGAACCTTTATATATATCTCTCAAGTAGGGCTGTCGCGATTCGTCGATTCTATTCGACTATTCGATTTTTTTTAAATCCTCGACTTCATTTTGCCTGTGTCGACTAACCGGCAAAATACCGGAAGTGGCGCATTTCACGGACGAGAATCCATAAAACACATTATTAGACTGTTTTCCAAGGCCTCATGATATATTAAACCCGTTTAAAAATCATAATGAAGCATAACTGTGAATTCACAAACGCTACGATTTAATTAAATAATTATATGCGATGCAGTTATAGGCGTGTAGGTTATGTACGTGCGTCTCACAGCGGCTCCGTTCACAGTAAATGCTGTTCCACAGGAACCGTTATCATTTACATGTGTGGAGCATCTCACACTCCCATTTTTGCATGTTGTTGTGAGTTTGGGTTTATCATAACGTTCATCTGGGAACGCAATGTGCGCCATTTCATTAGATTTGTAAGGTAAATAATTTATAAATCCATGCAAACACAGGAGAATACGCTTATCTGAGTGTACGCTCGCGGGTTTTTTTTGGTCAAAGTAAAAGCTCAAATCCCTCACTGACACTCTGCTTTTTACACGTTTTTTGATGTCCACTCTGATAATTCATTATATTACAGTGTCTATAGCATTTTTGTCATAAAAAATTGCCAAATATTAAAGATTAAGTGGACATTTGAATGAAATTATGCTTGGTAAATATTAACGGTATTAAGCTCGCACAGTAATGTGGTAAAAACATTGTCAGGCTGTTGGCGCCCCCCTGCCGGGCCTTTGTTTGCAATGTGTCAAAGTACATTAAGTCTCATTCACTGAGATCATAACAGGGATTATATATATTATTTTATAATTAATTCTAGATCATTGGCTCTATGACATTGTAATACCACGATTTTGTTCAATAAAACCATATTTTTTCTTGCTTTTGATACTTTATTTGAACTTATTATTGCCTCATTGCTATTATATACTGTATGTATTTTAAGTCATTAACGGCTATTGTTCACAATTAAACCTACAGCTATTTTATAACCCACAAAAATGTATTATTATTATAATATTTTTTTATTAGTAGACCAGAATCCTTGGACATGTTGTCCTTCTTACACTAATAATACTGAACTTTGAGTTCGTGATATGGACTATGAGATCGGACACTTTGCTTCTTTTGTCCACTCTACTGTTGCATCTTTACTTTTACTTTAAAAAAGATTTCATAGAATTTGGATTTAATTTGGGTTTCACGTACTGAATTCTCTGTTCCTTTTGTTCATCATCGCTGGATAGTTTTTAAATCTGTTGTTTACACATTTCTAAGTGTAATTTTAATAATGCAATTTTAATACTTGATTCTAGTGGACTCTAAACATTGCATTTATTTACTGTGAAAACCCAACTGTTGGGGTTAATTTAAACAGATTTTTTCCCCCCTTTGTAGTTGCACTCACAGCTGAAATGAACAGAAGCCCAGAACATGTGAATATATTGGCATTAAGAACATGCTGACTTTCTCAGACTTTTGTAATTATTTTTTTTTATTAGGTTTGTTTACATTTTTACTCTTTTAGTTTTACATTTCGTCAATGGCTTGTTTACATTTATACTTTTTTATGGTACACTACTGAATGGCAAAGTTGCAAGTTTAATAAAATGTTCTTTAAAATAGTTTTTTAGTTGGAAATTAATCGATTAATTGATAAATTAATTTTTTAAGCTGCGCTTACCTGCAGTCGTGAATGCAGTTGATGGACAGCTGTCTTTCCTCAGTCGACTGTGTTTGGATTTCATGTGATTTCTCATTGTGGTGGTGTTATAAATCAGTTAAACTGATTCATTTGATCAAAAGTAATTATTTTGTCAGATCATTTAGTAAGATCATTTAGATCAAAGAGGCAGATGATGACATTCTGTGATCAACTACTATGCAATGTTAACACGCTCCACAGCGCCACCCAGTGCATTTAGTTATACTATGCTTAAGATTTTATCATGGAATTCCCTGCATTTACGGGCCAACAATCAACACATAGTAAAATTCGAATAGTGTTTTTATTATTCGAAAAATAATTTCAGACCGAATATTCGAATGTTCTACTTTTAAACCGTTTAATTCCACGTCAGATTTATCTTGAGGGTGAGTAAATCATGGGCTAATTTTCATTTTTGGGTGAACTAACCCTTTAAATTGATGATTCGTGGTGAAATTCGTGCTCTGCTTCTGTGAACAGTAAAGCCCAGTAGCCTTTGATTTGATAGGCCATCTCAATTATTTTGACATTGATGAGCGCTGTTAGCCCGCTGAGCAGGCCAGGCTGAAAATGTAACTTTTAAACCTTTTTGTCATACTAAAAAAATAGAGCGCTGCCTAGAGAAGTGCAGCAGATCAGTGCAAGAATTTGAAATATTGGGGACTTGCTCTCCTCAATGTCTATGGTGGTTACGGTCCTGCTTTTGTGTCTTATTTACAATTATTATTGACTCTTACTTGTTATTTCCCAAGTCCTTGAGATAAACAGCTTAACTGGAGTGCCTTTGATGACAGAACTTCATCAAAGTTTACTTGGCTGGAGTAGGGCCTAGCACAGGCAGTCCTCACTGCAGAAGACACTCCAGCCTCTGCACAATACCTGGTAACACTATCTGAAAGAAAGGCAAAGATTACTAACAAATATAGTCTGGACTTGGTTGACATAACACAGACACAAACAGATGTGGACAAATTTGTTGCTACTCTTACAGTTAGACTAATGAAGCCTTCTTTGGCTCTCAGCGAAGGCGGTCGCATTTCCTCTCCCTCTCCTCCCCGTTACCTTCCCTGCTTTTTGCTCCTCTCGTCTTGTCCACTGTCCTAATTTTGAGAGACTCTCTCCGCACTGCTCTCCAGACTTAAAAAAGAAAAATCTAATAAATCATGGATTTGATCAACTGGTCTCTCAACGCAATTGACACCATCTTCTCGACAAGAAGCTTGGGTTCGGGGGAACCTGACTGCCCTGCCGGAACGTTTGCAGCTGGCTACACGATGGACGCGTGGGAAAGGTGGCGGGTCGTGTGGCTCTTTCCGTGGAGGACATTGAAGATATCTACCTATTCGAAACCATGATAACAGGTCTTATGCTGATTAGATTAGGCATTGCCCTGGTTTATCGAGAAAATCAGAAAACGGACCAAAGCCTCACAAGGCTGCCCATCATGATTGAAGCAGTGGGCAGAGCGGTCAGCTCTGAGACTGGAACTATTAACCGCAAAATGGATAACATCACGGAGAAGCTCACTGCTTTGCAAAGGCAAATGGATCGATTCGGAGACCAGAATGGACAAAGAGAGTAGTCGTGTAAACTGGAATGCGGCTACTTGCCCCAAGACTAAACAATCCTAATCTTATCTGCTTTTGGCTCCCCTCAACCAGCACTGGCCTCAGCCAATGCCGCTGTTGGGACAACTACTCCCCCGAGAGAGCACTGCAGTGAGACGCTCTTGTGTTCCTTCCCCCAACTCCTGACATTTACCAACCCTCCCCACATCCCTCGCCTTCGCCGCTTTGTTCCGCCAGTCTGACAAGCGGGTCTGCGATCAGCGCCGAGAATGGCTGCAGGACCGGATGGCTGCTTGCCTGTGCTGGGTTACCTCCACCTCCCCTCTCCCCCTACCCTGTTGCAAGTCGTGTGTATCTGTATTGATGTGCTTATGTTGCTGAGGTGTTTTTTTCCTGTTCCCACACTGTGCTCCCCATAGGAGCATAGTCTGGGGTCTGTTTTTTTTATCTCCTCCCCTCCCTCATGTTATGCTGTATTTCTTCTAAAAAATTCCCTGTCCTCCTGTCCTGTCTACACCCCTTGTCATATTGTATGTATGGACAGGTGGATGGCTAATTTCGCTGGTACCTGTGATCAGTGACAATAAAGGGCTCATTCATTCATCATTAAAAATTAAAACATGCTTCATGAAGAGTGATGAAATTAAACACAAATGTCTCATGCACCTGCATGCCTCCAACAGGATAATGACCCAAAATATACAGCTAAAAGTACACAAGAAACCAAGAAACATGCCGTCTGGAGAAGGCAACCCTTGAGTGTTGGAGGTTGCTATGTGGTGCAAAGATTTTTATTTTTATTTTTAAAGCGTACTTTTAATCTTGAGCTATCTGTGCTAGTGGAGTGCTGTTGCTTCTTTTTTATCATTGGTGCTTGAGTGTTTCCTTAAAAAAAGAAAAATAGGATAAAACATTTTTAATTCTTCTCATCTGAGTGATGTACAGTCAAAAGAAAAAGACACATTCCCCTTTAAAATCCGTATTTTCTCTGCCTTCAGTGCAAAAGCTTACAAAATACTATTGAACTATGGCAACATTCAGCCAAAACTTAGCATTTAAATCAAAACGTATGCTATTTAGTTAAATAATATACTATTTAAACCGATAATTCATGAGATAGGAAGTGAACTGACAAGGTTAATAAGAGACTTAGGCCCAATCCCAATTCTATTTTATACCCCTTCCCCTACCCCCCCGCCTACCCCTTCCCCATGTCCCTTGAAACAGAGTGTCAAGGGGTGGAGTGAAAAAATCTTCCCCTAAGATTGGGACACACCTATTGCCGTCACAGTCATCATCCGGTCGTTAGCATCACTACAATACAGCTCACACCTAGCTACGTGTGTGGTGTGCATTCGAGCAGGTTTACATTACCGTTTCTATAGAATGCGCTGCTTACTGACACACACACACACACACACACACAACATATATATATCGGCGATCGCGCAGCTCACACATCCAGGGGAAAAGAAACTTGTCAACGCTGCCCCATGACTTTTATTAATAACAGTTTAAATACTGAATCGCTACATTATATTTTCCAGGAACGAGAGGAAAAAAATCGAAACGCACAGACGCGCATCTTTCATCTCTCTCTCTCTCTCTCTCTCTCGAATTGGCAATATTTGAGAAAAGGGTTTAGCGATTTCTAATTATTGGGGGGACTAGCCCCCCTCAATGTCTACGGTGGTTATCACCCTGATCAGACACATAAATATGTTGTGGCACTATAGTGCAGTCAGTAATGGTGTAACATTAGTTAGAAATATTGAGTGAGGTTTTTTGAACCCATTTCTTTGAGTACAACATGACTGTAAATATGGAACCACTGATTGAATGTAACATAAAATAAAGATTACCTGGTAGTTAAAAAATCTGTATGATCCCAAAAATGCTACATTTATGTGTCTTTTTGCGCTCGCTGTGGGCAGTCATGTTGCCCCTGAAGCAGGTTTACGTGAGATAATGTCTACCCATCCATTTGATCGTATGTGGTCTCCGAAAAAGCTGCTAGTTGTGAAGGGCGGACTGGTAGGGCCATTCCCTACTCTACCCTCCAACCCAAGAGATTGAGACAACCCCCATCCCCTTCACATTGAAATGTCGCACGAAATCCGGTGAGGTAAAGAGGTGAAAGGGCTTAAGGGGTAGAAATTCGGTTGGGCCTTAATTTCATCACCGCCAAATCGTCACACGCGGCTGGGAAGTGTGGTTCTTCGTCTGGCTCGAATAATGTACACACATTGGATATGTGGCTAATTTTAGGCGTCTGGTAACCATGAGAGATCCCCACGCTCACAGTAATAAAATATTACCAGGACAAATTTTCCAGTAATCAAACTTTTGCTGCCAACGTTTTTTAAGGGGTCATATGATGTTGCTAAAATTAACATTATTTTGTGTATTTGGTGTATGAAATGTGTTTATGCAGTTTAAGGAAAAAAAAAACACATTATTTTCCACAAAAAGTACATTATTGTTTCTCCTCTATGCCCCGCACTTCTGAAACACTTCGATTTTTTACAAAGCTCATCGGTCTGAAAAAGAGAGGTGTGGTGTGATTGTCCAGCTATCCAGTGCGTTATGATTGGTCGAATACCTCAAGCGTGTGACGGAAATGTTACACCCCTACCATACTGTGATAATGCCCTGTCAGGCCAGAGCCATGATTCAAAAACATGAAAACCCAATAATAAACGAGGCATTCGTTGCATCCAGAAGGGACATAATTATGGATTATAATGACACATACTGTCTTTTTATGCGTTGTGTTGCATTGCACCGTGCTGCGTAAACATAAAACCATGTCTGTGATCGGAGAGAAGAGACGACCATTACAAACAACAAGCGCTAGTGGCAAATTCTTTAAATATAAAAAGCATACTTACAGTCTTTGAGTCAGAACCGCCGGCATTGTAGTCTACTCTACCAGGATCAGGAACAGTCCTCCATAAAATGCACTGCACACACCTGAATATTTGGGTTGAAGTTTTCTGGAACAGTGTCATGTAAATACAACCCTTTAACCAATGATTTCTAGTCGTGTCCATTTTTGGAAAACCAAACAAAGTAGTTTCGCTTTCATGACACGCAACACAGCATCACAAATGGCGGCCTAGTAATTTGAAGAGTGAGGTTGGAGGGGGCAAGAAGTGAGCAGAGGTGGCGGGCTAGAGTGAGTGGCGGCGGGCTTGAGTGAGCGGAGGCCAGTGGGCTTGCGAAACGGCTGGGCCGGCGGATCGACGAAAAGGAGCGTGTCCGGAGGAGTTGCTGGCAACCAATGTGACGACCCAGGCTGGACTCCGTTTCATCCCGGTGAATGAAAGCCGATCGGCGCAGCCACGAGCGCAAAGTGTTGTTATTTCACTCGAGCAACCAGCAACGGTGGTCAGCCCAGGCATGCACGTAAAGCGATACTCTCTTTTGGAAGGTGACAAACAAAGGTAGTTTCGCATTTCAAAACGTAAGTCACAACCCCCCAGCAGCCGACACAACATAGGCTGGACAAAGGCAGGGCGGGGGCAACAATTACTACAGTGAGAATAAAGTTCGCATTCTTTTTTGCCTGTGAAAACATTGGATGGTGTTATGAAATCTTCGTCGCGCAAGGAACAGATCCAGTGCGAGCGCTGAGAATTGTGTAATGTAGGTAAAGTATTGTAAGGCAAAAAAATTATTATTATATTACAAAATTTTATTTTGTTTGCCTTACAAAATATCCTTTAGACGACGATACAAATGATATCTATCTGTCGGTTTCGAAAAGTACAGAGTGGAACAGAGAGCAGAGCACCATTTATGAACACTGAACACACTATATTTTCTTTATAGGTCTCCTTGTAGTACTCACTGACTTATTCTTGTAGTTAAACTGCAGATGGATTATAGTATACATTACTCAACTGTACTACGTAAGTCTGTATACTACAGTATACTACAATATTACTATAGTAAAAACTTAATTTTCCTACAGTTACAAACTCACTATAGTAGAATAAGCTGTAGAATAAATTAACAAAGTGTAGTAAATACTATAATATACTACAGTATACTATAATTTACTACAGTTTACTATAGTAAAGACTAGAGTTTACTACAGTATTTTTTCATGTGGGTGACCTCATAGTTTTCTCAAAAACTTTGAAGGAGCATGAGACAAGATTAATGCAAGTGTTCAAAAGACTCCGAGAGTTTGGATTAAAGCTTTCACCAGAAAAGTGTAAGTTTTATCAAACATCTGTCAAATATTTGGGCCACATCGTATCTCAAAACGGAGTGGAAACTGATCCCTCAAAAGTAGAGATCCTCCAAACTTGGCCAAGACTGAAGAATCTAAAGGAGTTAAGATCTTTCCTTGGATTCTCAGGTTACTACAGGAGGTTTGTGCAGGACTACTCAAAGATCGTGAAATCCCTCAATGATCTTACTGCAGGATATCCTCCACTGCAAAAAGATTGCAGGAAGAAGAGGGATGAGACCAAGCAGTACTTTGATCCAAATGAACAGTTTGGAGAAAGGGGGACCCAAGAATGTCAGCAGGCCTTTGACACTGTCATTGAGAAACTCACATCTGCTCCAGTGTTAGGATTTGCTGACCCCAAGCTGCCATATGTGTTGCACACAGACGCTAGTACCACCGGCCTTGGTGCAGCACTATATCAAGAACAAGATGGACAGATGAGAGTCATTGCTTTTGCAAGCCGAGAACTTACCAAGAGTGAAGCAAAATATCCAGCCCACAAGTTAGAATTCTTGGCGTTGAAGTGGGCTGTTACTGCCAAATTCAATGATTACTTGTATGGAGCTAACTTCACTGTGATAACGGATAGTAATCCACGGATAGTAATTAATATGTCTTAACCTCCGCAAAACTGGATGCAACCAGCTACAGGTGGTTGTCGAGTCTGTCGACTTTTACATTTAGGATCCAATACCGAGCTGGAAGTAAGAATCAGGATGCGGATGGATTGTCCAGACGTCCACAAGAAGAAGTTCCTGGTGATCTGGAAACGAGAAAAAAGAGGGAAAGAATCAGGCAATTTGCTTACCATCACTTGACAGATACCTCACAGGCAGTTGTTTCATCAGAAGCAATAAAGGCTATCTGTGAACGTCATGATGTTTGCCGGCAGTGTGATGACCATGATTCCTTGTACCCACCTGTGACTCTCGTAGAATATCTTGCTGTTGGTGTAAATGCCTTACCTCAAGCATTCCAGCAGGAAGATACATACCGATCTGGAGAAATTTTCCTCCTGTAAGTCATATCCATTAGCACTACCAGTTAATCTCTGTAATATGGTAATGAAGGAGCTGCACGAAGAAATGGGTCACTTAGGCATTGAACGGACTCTTCAATTCAAGTTTATTTGTATAGCGCTTTTCATGATACAAATCGTTGCAAAGCAACTTTACAGCAAATATTAAGTTTCTACAATATTTAGTGGTAACTTATCAGTTGTGACTGTCAGTCAATGTACATATGGCAGAAATGTACGGAAAAATCAATTAAAGACGTAATCAACCAGACGATGAACGCTATTAACAGCAATTATTAAATGATGCAGTCAAACTTATAGCAAAATGTGGTAGTTCTGGTAAGTGTAAGTGGTTTCAGGGTTGGCATCATCTGAGGTCCTCTGAGGGGTTGGCATCATCTCTTCTCAAGTGTTCTGGATCCAAACTGAAGCTTGTGTAAATCCTAGTTACAGAGAAACAAATAGAGACATAATTAGCATAGCTGCTGTTCCAACCAAGCACCCAGGTATGGGTTTAACCAAACTCCAGGAGCAAAATGTGCATTATGATCAGATTAGAACTGTTATTTTTCTGTTTTACAGACAAGATTATGAGACTGCATTATGAATCATGGGGCCAAAGAGATTTCTCATTTTGATGTGATTTAAACAGAGAGAGTGTGTCTGAACTCCGGACGTTATCAGGAAGGCTATTCCAGATTTTGGGAGCCAAATGCGAAAAAGTTCTATCTCCTTTAGTGGACTTTGCTATCAAAAGTCCAGAGTTTTGCGACCTTGTGTGTGTGTGATGGATTGTAGCGTGGTAGAATACTAGTTAGGTACGCAGGAGCTAACCATTAAGGGCCTTATAGGCAAGTAAAAATATTTTGTAACTGATACGAAATTTAATAGGTAGCCAGTGCAGAGAATATAAAATTTGGGTAATATGATCATATTTTCTTGACACGGTAAGGACTCTAGCCGCTGCATTTTAAACTACCTGTAGCTTGTTTATTGAAGAAGCAGGACAACCACCTAGCAGTGCATTGCAATAGTCCAGTCTAGAGGTCATGAATGCATTAACTAGCTTTTCTGCATCAGAAACAGGTAGCATGTTCCGTAATTTTGCAATGTTTCTAAGATGGAAGAATGCAGTTTTTTTGTAACATGGGAAATATGATTTTCAAAGGACAAGTTGCTGTCTAATATTACACCCAGATTTTTGACCTTAGAGGAAGTAACAGTACATCTATCTAGTTGCAAATTGTAATCCACGAGGTTCGGTGTACTGTCTTTTGGTCCAATAAATAATATATCTGTCTTATCGAAGTCAATAGGGAGATGCATGATTGGTAATCCAACTTGTTACATTTGTGTAACAACTGCAGGATTAGCTTAGACATTTTGGAAGTTCATAGGGTCTTGTGGAGGATATATAGTGAGTATGTCATGCATAACAGTGGAACTAATCCCGAATTGTTCAATAATCTTAACAAAGGGGAGGAGGAAACATGTATATCGGAAAAATATGAGAGGACCTGGACAGATCTTGGGCATCCATATTTATCTGGTGATCAATCTGGGATGATCACATGTAAATGTAACAAATAATAGGTTTTAGCGACTCGGACAGGTAGGATCTAAACCATCTTTAAGCCTGCCCTTGAATACCTGTATAGTGTTGTAATCAATCTATGAGTATGTCTTGATCTATAGTATCGAATGCAGCACTAAGATCAAGTAAAACTAGCAATGAGAATGAACGCTCATGGGTCTGACGCATGAAGCAAGTCATTTGTAATTTTAACAATTGCAGTTTCTGTGCTATGGTGGGGCCCGAAACCTGACTGAAATTCTTCATAGAGATCTTTTTTTTAGGAAGGAGCACAATTGAGCAGACAAAATTTTCTAAAATTTTAGACATAAAAGGAGGATTTGAAATGGGTCTGTAATTTGCCAATTCACTAGGATCTAGTTGTGGTTTCTTAATAAGAGGCTTCATAACCACCAGCTGAATGGTTTGGGATGTGACCTAAAGACAACGATGAGTTAATAATATTGAGAAGCAGTTTTTCTGCTACAGGTAGCAACTCTTTCAGTAATTTAGTGGGTAGAGGATCTAACAGGCATGTTGTTGTTTTAGATGCAGTGATAAGTTTATTTAGCTATTCCTGTTTTATAGTTGTAAAGCACTGCAGTTTATTTTTTGGTGCGATGAATGAAGCTAAAGTTTTATACGCTGTAGAATCTACATTTGTTAGTGTATTTCTGATGTTATCTATTTTATCAGTGAAGAAATTCATAAAGTCATACTATTAAACTGTGAGGGTATATTTAGATCGGGTGACGTCTGGTTATTTGTTAATCTAACCACTGTGCTAAATAAAAACCTAGGAATGTTTTGGTTATTTTCTATGAGTGATAGTTCAAGCAAGTTTCAAGTCTGCTTCTTGTCAATTCTTCCACTGTAAAGGGGCATACAACGAGAAAATTGAAAATTGCAGGTTACTATCAGACCCTGGGTGCATGCAGATAACATAAACAAACAATAACAATGACAGGAAAATTCAATTACAAATACAAAAACAAACTATACAATACTTATTACAAATTACCAATAAAGGTTCAGAAATGTTTAAAGAAAAATATATCATCACGCCCAAGGCAGTATGGCAGATAGAGTGAAAACCAGTATAAGAAACAACAGAGCGAAATACGTGCTTGTAGTGCAAAAAATTATTTGTAGGCAAAAAGAGCTTATTCAGGATCTGAGAACTGTGTGTATTTGGGCGGGGGGATGGGAGAAGTCCATTAGTAGGGTCAGAGTTCAGTGGTTCGTGAGTGGGGAAAAAGGCGGGGAGGGGGGGCAGGTCGGGGGGAGTTCAGCTTCCCGACAGCTATGATGGAAGCGGCCTTCAGTCTGCTGGTCCTGGCCTTGAGACTCCTCAGTCTCCTCCCTGATGGCATCAGACTGAAGAAGCTGTGTGTCGGGTCGGTGGGATCACCTGCAATGCAGAGGTCTTTGCGGGTGAGACGGGTGTTGTAGTTGTCCTGAAGGGAGGGGAGAGAGGCACTAATGATCTTCTCAGCTGCTCTCACTATGCTTTGAAGTGTCTTGCGGCAGGACGCGTTGTAGGCGCCATACCACACAGTGATGCAGATGGTCAGGATGCTCTCGATGGTGCCTATGTAGAAGGTGAGCAAATATGTGCCGGGGGGCGGGCTCTGAGCTTCTCACGAGGTGCAGAAGATCGTTGTACGAGGTGGGGACCAACACAGTGCTGCGGTGTGTCAGACGTCAAGGAGAGATCGCTCACTTGATGAATGAGGAGGAGCACCAGGACACGTGAGTGGAGAACACCCGTCAATAAAAAGGAGTCCGACAAAACCGATGACAAGGCAGAGGAGCACGGCTGACGTGCGCATCATCCTGAAGGCAGACAAACAATCGACAAGTGTCCTGTGACTCGACCAATTGGTGCGATCCGAGTCTTTGGCCTAAGAGCTTTGGCAATAGAGCAGAAAGTGAAAACATGTGAGCGATGTGTCAGACGGAAAGCTCCACCAGAGAAAGTAGCTCCACTAGTAAATATCAAAACCAGCAGACCATTGGAGTTAGTTTGTATGGATTTCTTGTCGATTGAGCCAGACCGTAGTAACACCAAGGACATACAAGGACCATTTCACAAAGTATGCTGTGGCTGTACCAACAAGAAATCAGAAAGCCCAGACTGTAGCCAAGAGTCTGTGGGATAACTTTCTGGTACACTATGGGTTTCCAGAAAAAATCCATAGCGACCAAGGTCCAGACTTTGAGTCTTGCACGATAAAAGAGCTGTGCAAGGTAGCAGGTATATCCAAGACAAGAACTACTCCCTACCATTCAAGGAGTTATCCGGTTGAATGGTTCAACCGGGCCCTTTTGCAAATGCTGGGAACTTTGAGTAGTAAGGAGAAGTCAAACTGGAAGGATTTCGTCAAACCTCTAGTCCATGCATACAACTGCACGAGGAATGGTGTGACTGGATTCTTGCCCTACAAACTTATGTTTGGAAGACAATGCAGACTACCGGTTGATTTGGCTTTCGGGCTACCAGTCAACAGTCTGCCTGAATCCCACTCAAAGTATGTGCAAAACTTAAAAAAACGATTGGATGAGAGCTACAAGGTCGCAACTGGAAATGCTTCTAAAGTGGCAGCACGTAACAAAAAGAGGTATGCTCAACGTGTTGTTGCCTCTGCTTTGGATGTGGGTGACCGTGTGCTTGTGAGAAATGTCCGTATAAGGGGAAAGCACAAGCTTGCAGATAAATGGGAACCTGATGTGTAAGTTGTAACTAGGAAGGCTGGTGACTTACCTGTCTATACTCTCAAACCTGAAGGAAAGGACGGACCCGTTCGAACAATACATCGGGATTTGTTGTTGCCATGTGGATTCCTGCAAATGGACAGATCTGAAGAATCACTTACCAAAGAAGTCTCTCGTAGACCCAGAACCAGAAACAGTTCCACCAAAGAACCTGAGGAAAGTGAAATCCAAAGGGAGCATTTAGAATCTGATGAAGAACCAGGTGAATCCTATATTCCTGGAAGCACACTGGAAATTGAAAGTAGAATTGTCAAATACAAACCCAATTACTTCTACCAGAAATGGAAGAACTGTGAACTTACCAGGTGTGGAACCTGCGTCAGAGCAGGATGCAGGATATCCTATCCGACAAGAACCTGTTAATGACACAAAGTTACCTGAACCTGTGGAAAGAATTTTACTGTACTTACCGGAAGTTGAAGCTGTTGATGAAGATCTGGTAGATGGATCTGAAAGAGAAATTGAAAGAGAAAATAAAGAGGAATCAACAGATAATAACAAATCAGCAGAAAACCCTAATGGAGACGATGAAAGGAATAATGTTTCTTCACAAAAAGATAGTACCATTTCCAGAAGTCCTCTAATGGATCAGAATGAAGTACCTCAACCTGCAAGAAGTCTAAGACGCAGTCAAAGATCCCATGAACCTCCAAAAAGATTTCAATACCCTCATTTGGGAAATCCTCTCAGTATGGTGGGTGATCCAGTCTTGTGTCAGGCCTGAGTACAGCATTTACAAATTCGCTGGAAGAGAACCTGGAACATCTTAACTAGGGGTGCTCCGATTGATCGGCTACCGATCACTATCGGCCGATAATCACGTTGGGATGATCGATCGGCGGTCTCTTAAAGGCCGATCTCAAGCTGATGACGCTGCCGTGAGAGGTTTGGCACAACCTGCAGCGGCACCGAGACTAGTCTCTGTCCGGCGCAGGAGAAATAATTATAATGCTGAAGGTGAGGTACTCACCTCAAACAGCAGTGCGGGAATCATATGTGCTGCGCGCTAACTCTATCTCTATTGAAATAAGGAAAATGGATTCAATCACTCACCCCACTGCGGCTGTATATAAGCGGAGCTGCACGCTGCACCAGTTGACACAGGAAATTGTACTGACACAGGCGAGGCATAAGTTTCTTAATATTTACTGGCTCATTATAGTGGTGTACGTATGATTCACATGAAATCTAGTGGTCATGCTGTAGAGACTATAGAAATCAATAAAAAATATCCAATGATTACACAGAATAATCTGTGTCACAATCGTCGTAAAGTGATAATTGCATTACTTTTTAATTCTTGCCAGTGTTTAACCATTCAGCGCTCGCATGCTCTCCTGGAGACCGTGCGCTCATGCCCACTCGCAGTGCACACACATAATGCCAGGTTCACATTACTCCGTTTGCAGTGCACACGTGGTGAGTATTTTTTCCACGCTCATGTTAACGAATTACAGCGTTCACTGCACACGGCTGCGGGTTCCGGCAGTGCGTTCAGGAGCGGTGCGTCTGCAGCAGTGCAGAGATCGTTTCCGCACGAGTCTATTGCTGCGCTGCAAGCGCCCTCCCTCCGTTCCCCCCCCGTCCCCCTGAAATATAAAGTAACAGTCATTGTTGTTTTGCACCCGGTACATACCCAGGAACCCACCCCCCGGATTGACATGAAAATTTGTAGTTAATCTACAACATAACATGCCTATTATAAACTCGACTGTGTTACGCAGTCGAACGCATATGGGCTTTTTAGCTAGGTTTAAAGGGAAAGAGCACTTTTAGATAAAGGAAGGCCAAATTAATAGATGGCAAGCGTTACGTCCGAAAACAAAAGTTCTTTTACCTGAACCCCGATTACTGGTATACCCCCCCCCCCCACTGAGTTTAATTAAAAAAAAGGCAGTGGAGGCTGTGGTCACTATTTCTGTCAATGGTAATGGTGTGATAATGTAAGAAAAGTAGTTTAAATGTTTTGCCAATTGCTTGAGCAACTTAAAATATAAATCTAGAAGTAAATGCAAAAGTAAAAAGCATTGAATAATGTGTTGCTTATATTTATTGTGCTTAAACATGTCTGTGAAAGACTGTATTACTGTACTGTGTAAAAAAAAGAATTGCAATGCTGAAAAAGCATTTTCAGTGACAATGTTTGGATTTGAAATCAAAATGGATAAATGTTTTGTTTGTGGTAAACACGGACCAGTAGCGGACTCCTGTGTGAAAGCTACATCCCCCCTCACAAGAGACACCTAAGAGGGGAATTCACCACATTTTCAAAAATGAAATTCAGGCCCTGAATAAATGTCTAAAAAATCCTGATTGGAGTATCACTATAAATAGTTATAAATGATAAAAAGAAGGCTTTAAAAAGATCGGTATCGGTGATCGGATCGGCAGATACTGCTTTCTGTGATCGGCGATCGGTGATCGGCCTCAAAAATCCTGATCGGAGCACCTCATCTGATCATTTCACACAGATTACCTTGTGAATGATTCCCACTTAGCTGCCGAGGGAGTGCTTACATTCAGGAGGGGAGTGTAACCCAGGTCTGACTAGGTCACTCATTTCTAAAGTTTTTTGTTTATATATCTTAAGTATTAATAGGAAGATAATGTTGATTAAAGTTGTTTTATATTGAATTACACTTTGAAATGGGAGGTCTAAGCAGAGCAAGGCATGCATTTTGTTCAATCCTATTCAAAAGTGTATAACTTATGCAGGTTGTCACAGATCGGCCAGACTCAGTCACCTCCCAATCACCGCAACCACCTTCAGCCTAAGTACTGAGCACCTGCACCTGTCACCAATCAAGCTCTCAACCCGCCTGGATCAAAAGCACCAGAACCTCAGACACCCCATGGTCAAGGTTCTATACACACGTGAGAGAACTTTCTGAATTGTACTATGCTTGTTGAACATACTCTCTGCATTAATAACTCCGGTGTTCTACAGTGCCTCCTGTAGCGCCAAGTGTCTCCTGTCCTCCTAGTCGGATTGCTGCGGTGTGTGCTCTTCCCGGGCATTCATGGCTTGCATAGGAAAGGACTCTGATCATTCCAGAGTCATTCTCCTTTAAACGTTCTACGACGATACACTCACCGCGTCATCAACTGGATCCTACACCCGTACTCCTGGTGAACAAAATTTAAACTGATTGTTGTACTAAAATAGTAAAAAGACCTGTTCATCGACGACTCCTTCGTTACAGAAGACGGCCCCACACGCCGGCACAGATGGAGTTCTCCCACGGCATGCAATCGGCTGTGGGTGTTCTGTCTCATCGGGATTCACTTCGTTCGAGTATGCCGGGGAGTTTTGCAAGCTCGCAGCGGTGACGGTGATGGATGACGCCACACTCAACCTTCTGTTCTGGCTTGGGGTCAACACCCATGCCCCTTGGCCCTCCAGACACACTGGCCTGTTGGCGGAAGGGTTATTCGTGGGACGGTCTGGGGCGTGACAGGTACACCTCCCCGTGCCTGACCGGCCGCTCCCCGTTCCGCCCGGAGGGGCTCCCCATCCCGTTCAGCCCAGGAAAGGGCTCCAAGTGCACCCCGGAGGAGACCCAGAGGAACGGGCTCCTGATCCGCGTAATCATCGCCCCGAGACGGCCGGTCCCGTTGTCAGGGTCCTGAGTATTAGCCAAGGCATGTCACTGTGGACTCGTAGTTCCCGAGATAAGCCCACGAGAGAGGGCTCAGTGTTTGCACCCCGTTCAGACCCACAGGGAGGGCTAGTCACACGAGAATCCCAGAGCTCGCTCCAGTGTCGGCTCAGCCCCAGAGCTCGCTCCAGTGTCGGCTCCAGCCCCAGAGCTCACTCCAGCGTGTCAATTGGCGATAATGGACATGGCGCTGCCCCAGGGCAGTAGTTGGCACCCGTCGCGTGTTCTACCTTCAAGAAACCGCTAACACGATTCTTCTGCCCCCTCCTTCATCGTCCTTCTTCGCTGGTCCAGCCGCCTCTCAGTGCCCACCATTCCTCCAGTCGTGCTTCTCAACGATGCACGCCCGTACTCCTCAGCAGAGGGGCGACCTCAAGAGCCTCAGCACTTCACTATAGCATAGCCCCCCATGGATTCCTAGCTTTCGTCCAAGGAAAATTGGGGGGACGGCGTGTGCAAATACAACCAGCCTAGCCATAGAGCCAAGCGGAGGAGCACACCATGTCTGACAGTACCGAGTCCCGGCTCCGCCATGGCTCTGAGTCCCCGCTCGCCATGGCTCTGAGACCCCTGTTCCGCATGGCCTCCGGGCTGCCGCACACTTGTATTTACCAGACCAATGCTGGATCACTTCTTTCAGTATTGTCAACGGACTGGAAACTATATCGACGCAAGACCGGGAGTACCTGACTGCAGCTCCCTGGAAGGCTACTACGTGTGAGTTCTCTGTCCGCTTTGTGAACCCGACCTCCAGGGCAGTCCTACCGACCACTCCACCACCGGTGAATTGTTTACTGGCGCAGGGAGCGACGTACTTTCGGAGTGCGGAAGGACTGTCGCAGTATCAGCCAGGATTCTATGGTACCTCACCTATTATCACAACTCGCAATCCAAATTCAGAGCCTAAAGTAAGGGCGTGAGCACCTGCCATGTCACCAATCAAGGGCTCTCATCAAAGCGACAAGCGGGATAAAAGCACACACCCCAGACACCCTCATGGTCCGGTCTCGTACATGCGTGGAGGACTTTCTGACTTTACTACTGCTTCCATTTGAATACTTCCTGCATTACTCACCTCCTGTGTTCCTCCTAGTGCCTCCTCATCTCCAAGTGTCTCCTGTTCCTCCTAGTTCCTGGATCACTGAGGTGTGTGCTCTTCCCGTGTGCATTCCAGCTCCTGCAAAGGAAAGGACTCTGATCATTCCACTCGTCATCTCCTTTAAACTGTACTACGGACTATACACTCACCGCGTCATCACCTGGATCCTTCACCCGTACTCTCTGTGACCAAAATAAACTTGATTGTTATACTAACCTGTTGCATCAGACCTCTTCCGTTACACAGGTATGGCTATGTGCCTGTTGCATCAGACCTCTTCCGTTACACAGGTATGGCTATGTGTTTTTGTGATTTCTTTGTTATGCGCATTCTAACTTGATTTGATTACGTTATATGAATGTGTCAAATGCTGAAATGTGGGCGACTGAAAAGGTATACTATATAGGTTGAGTTTGAATAATAAATGTGGGATGCATTACATAGTGTCTTTGTATATTTTGATATATTTATTTGGTATTCACTGTTGACTGCATTAAGTGAAGTCTTTTATATAAAACATTGTCTGCATATATGGTGATGTTGTACCTGATATTAGTTTATTATTACTATTTTCTTTATACTACTTTATTATTGTGAAATATGAGATTCTTTATGTTGCGAACTCTTGTTTCAGTCTGCGCGGGAGGTCTGAGCAGAAGCAGGCAGATTGATTGTACAATGATTGATAACTGCATTTTTCCAATTTATGCAGATTACACAGACTCTTGGATAAACGAAAAAAACACTGAACCAGCAGACCGACTCCAGTCCCGGTTACATATCCATCAATTTATTTTTTGTTTGTTTGTTACTTAGTTGAACAATGAAATGCAGTTTATGTCAGTTGGATCACATTTTACATGTATCTAGGTGTCACAAGAAAAAGACACTTATGGCTTTGGGATATCCCACAATGTTTCTCCCAATCACAGAACACTGAAGAGTCAATACTTGCATTCTGCATTGGAACATGACTATGCTCCAAAGCATGTGTTTACAGTCACCGCTTACTCATAGTGCATGTCTTAAAAGTATGACTGTATCAACTGAATGAAAAAAAGAAAACAGTTGATAAAATAATTTCTGCAGCACCAAATCCACTTAAGGTTGCTCTTGATATGTGAGAACACAAAATACTTAATAAGCTTTAAGAGAAACTGAAAATCTTTAGAGATTCGCCTTTGGCACAATCAATTAACCTTGCTGCAATGTCAAGGATTTTAGATTTTTCAGTCTCAGATAGATAAATTCAGGATGCCATAGATCAGTGACACAGAAAATGCTTCAATAATGCAAAAAAGTAAGGATTAGAAAAAGATGCTGACCCCAAAGGAAATAATGCCAAAACAATTACGCCAGTTCTGTACCAGTGCTAAACCACAGAGAAACTGGAGGTAAGCGTGACTGGTGGCAAGAACACTGCTTCATGCTGTGACTTAAAATTAATGAAGCATTACCCTATTATATACATAAAGTCAAACAATTTAATGTAATCTGAGTCTTACTTCAAAGAGTGTTTGCATCGAGCAATGCCTCTAAAAATACCATGGATCAATGGGTGAAACAACAGGTCTCAGAGTTAAAGAGGCACATCAATGACACTTCAAGGGTTCAGGAACATAATGGATACAATCACACAGCGGATGTCAGTACTGTTGGGAGAGCTAAATATATGTATCGTCACATGCAGTTTGGCCATTAACAAGAGAGATTTAAAAATGGGATTCTCCTAATTCATTCATTCATTTATTCAGAACTGAATTTTGGGTGGCAGGAAATAGGGTTTTATAAACAAAACTCCTGGTTAGTGTCTGGGCAGAGGAACTTAAAAGAGCCAGAGATTATAGCTGCATATCTGAGAGGATGAGAGCAGCAGGAGCTGCCTGGAATAATTTTGAATATAAATGAGAATAAAAATTTTTATCCTTCTTAAAGTTGAAATATAATATTTTTTTATATTTGCTAATTATCTGTAACTATGGTTACAAGCGTTACTCAAAGCTATATCACATGTTCGAGAAATGGGACTGACTTTGGATACCTGTTCATATATGGATATTAATAGATCTACTGTCTGCTGCTGAGTCACATAAAGGGATAGTTCACCCCCAAAATATCATCATGTCCTTCCAAACCAACATTTCATTAATCTTCGGAACACTTTTTTTTGCCCATTCACTGAAATTCCATGCAACCAAAACTTTTATGCAAAAATCATACAATTAATATATATGAATCAAGCAGCTTTGAAAAGACCTAAACAGATTTAATTTAGGCATTTACTTATATTTAAAAAATAACTGACCCATACATATAGAGGATACACATACATATAGTTAAAAACGGAAGCTGAACCATACTTGCTTGACGTGTGAGAACAAACCTCTTTGGAATGATATGACGTGGTGACATAAATGATGACAATATTTATTATTATTATTTTTTTTTTTTGGAATAGACTATCCTTTTAATTTGATAAATATGTGTGTCAATCTTAATCACTGACTGTGTGAATGTAGCCAGTATAACGGATAAATTCCAACATATACAGCCCCATTCAATTTGCAAACAATGAATACTGTATTGAACATAACTTAACTCCGCCTTGGGATCTACCCCATGCCGGTCCCAAGTCCAGACAAAGGAGGTGGGTTGGGTGTGGGGCCAGTGACCCCACCCCGTAAAAACACCTGCCACTAATGAAACAACAAGAAGTGACCTCTTCTGTGCTTTCGATGGCAGATATGACTGCCAACCATGGATGACAGTGTCGGAACGAAGTCATTCAAATGTCCGATCATCAATTTGATTCGCTACCTGGAATGTCCGGAAATTATACCAAATTGGCGCAACTCCTGTGATAATTCGATCCCTATTATCTTGAGGTCCTCGGCATTAGCGAGACCTGTTGGATGGCCAGTGGTAAGTTGATACGCGACAATAAGACATATACCAGCCACAACCGTGACCATATCAGTGGTGTGGGGATCATCCTCTCCCACTGAGCGGCATCAAGCCTACTCTGTTGGCGACCTGTCTCGGATAGAATCATCTCAGCATGGCTGCAAGGCAAGTTGTGAAGCTGACCTTCGTTCAAGTCTATGTGCCAATGGAAGATGCCTCCGACATGGATAAGGACTCTCTCTGTGTTTGTCACAGAACATTGCTTTTGTTTCGCCGGACACATCTTAAGCCTCCCTGGCCATCGGCAACTCAAGATAGTGATATTCTGGCAGCCTGCATAAGGCAAACGAAAAGATGGATGACCAAATATCACCTGGCAAAAAACTTTTATTGAAGACCTGCGAGCAGTCAACATTACATGGGATGAGGCCAAAGTTACGGTCATGGATCAAAGCCATTATTAAAACACTTGTTGCCCTATGCGCCCTGTGTTTGGATGTATATATAATATACTATAATATAATATACCTTGTTTGACTTTGATCTGGTCTCCTGGTTTCTGCTCTGTGTTTTCTCCAGTGTCCTCGTCTTTTGACATTAAAACCTTCTGCATTTGGATCCTCTGCCTTCCGTGCCTCTTATGTTACAGATACATGGTTGCATCACACAAACTCCAGTAGGACCAGAGACTTTGGAGCAACAACAGAAATTACAGTGACAGTTCTGTCAACAGAACTGACAGTTTAATAATGCAAGTTCTGTTTCTTCCAGCACCAGAGCCAGAACATGTGCCAAATAAAAGAGCAAGTAAACAAAAATCTATCATAAAAATGACAAATAATTAGATTGACTAGTGTTGTATTAATTCTCTGCAAAGAGCAGGAGTTTGATCACCTCCTCTAAAATATATCAGCATGGAACAAAAGTAATAGCTCAATCAAAGTTGTATATGCACAGTAAACAGAAATACCCGTCAATATTTCCATCAATCTTAGAAAAATACAAAAAGACTGGAATACAGACTAAAACAAGGAATATAACCTCCACCAGGCACTGCAGCTTATCAGAGACAAGTCATTGTATAACCAGCAGGAACAATGCCTGAATTCAAATCAATAATACATATGTTTTTACAGTTTTTATATTTCCTTCCAAAGTCTCCAAACTGCACAACACCCTCTGGGTAAAACTATAACCAACACAGCCCATGAGCATGATGTGAAAGAACAGCTGAGTGTAGCAAATTTAAATGAGTATTTTTCCACAGACTCAAAAGGCTGCTTTGGCCAGCATACAAATGTTCATCAAACAGGTTACAACATCTTCCTCACATTTTATAAATATATAAATGCATTTTACGTCTGGCTGAGCAGCAATCCACCAAGCCCCAGAACCCCAGAGCTCAGGCATAAAATCGCTCACCGTCATAAATTAAATTTGCCACTGGGGTGTTAATAAATCTTGCAGGACTTGTACTTCACATGCATCTAAGTTTTGTTTTAAATCTACATATATATACAGTTATATCTATATAATAATATATATATATAATGTGCCCGATGGGGTCGGCCCGGAGCCATGGGAACGTAATGATATGAGCTACACGTGCACCACTCCAGGAGATTCTTTCTCCATGGTCTCGAAGTCCCACGGCGGAGCTCCGGAAGGCTACAAGAAGAGCTACGACAGTGAAATACTGAGAGGACCAGGCCTGGGACTTTATTTTGTGTTTTGGGTTCTGGCTGGTCGCGCTATGTTTGGTTTTATTTATTTATTTTAAGTGTTTAAATGTTCTCCAGTTCCCGCCTCCTTCTTCCCCAACTATGAACTGTGTTACATTGGTGCTGAAACCCGGGAGGAAGGAGGGACACGCTGTTAGAGAGCCCTCGCTGTTGAGGGGGGTCGCGGTGCTGAGGAGATCGGGCAGCAGGAACAAGCGGGGGACTCACTGCCGGCTGCCCTCAACAGGAGGAGCCATCGCCGTCCGCCACGAGGCGGATGATCAGTGTGCCGTCCACACGTCTTAAAGAGGCAAATAGACACAGGAAGTGCTCATAATACCAGGTTTCAGGCATTGTTCCAAATAAGTACAAGCTAGAAAGGAAAGGAATAAATAAAAACAAAGACAACTTTTTTTTTAAGATGAGCAAGTCCGCGTTTAAAGAGATTTTTCAGCTGTCGCTTGAAAATTGTCAGGGATTCAGCATTCCATATAGTGGTGGGAAGATCATTCCACCAGCCAGGAATGGTGAACGAGAATGTTCTGGAAAGTGATTTTGAGCCTCTCTGTGATGGTACCACGAGGCGTCGCTTACTAGCGGATCTCAGACTTCTGGAGGTGATTGTAGATTTGTAGTAGTGAGTGGAAGTAGGAGGGTGCTGATCCTGTGGCTGTTCTATATGCAAGCATAAATGTCTTGAACTTGATTCAAGCCGCAAATGGTAGCCAGTGCAAGGAGATAAAGAGAGGTGTAACATGGGCTCTTGTGGGCTCATTGAAGACCAGTCGTGCCACTGCATTCTGAATCATTTGTAGAGGTTTGATTGTGCTTGATGAGTCCACCAAAGAATTGCAGTAGTCCAGCCTAGTTGGTACAAGCTGACAATAGTTGTTTGGCAGCACTGCTCCATTAGAAATGGGCCTGATCTTTCTGAGGGTTCATTCAAACCTGCAGCTCGTGCAGTCTTTGGTGTGATCCACCTTGATTTATACACAATTAATAAGCATATATAGTGTTTTGTGATAATACGCGTCCCGTTTGTTAGCATGGCAACCTTCTTTGTAGGATAAATTAAGGTAGGGGGGACCGAAGAAAGCGGAACCAAAGTGCAGGTATCGTTGTGCTGCGGTACCGAGGTGACGGGCGCCGTCCTCTTCTCTCATACAGAGATTTGTATATGAAGATGTCGGTTCGCTCTTTCATTCACTGACTAAATTATCCTGTTTTCCAGGTCCGTACTCTGTTAAAACTGTTTCCTACTGAAGTGTATGTGATGATGTGAAACCGTGATGAGTTGGTTACGGAATATTTGATGTGTGGAACAGAGTTGAAGAGCCGCGTTTATAATCGCGGAAAAAAAGGTTCTATAACAATGGTGCTAGCAGCTATATAGCAGATGTATATTGAGGCTGGATGTGTAAAATTGGTGTATTAGTATCCCCACTCCCTGGTAATGCTTTGTTTAGTGTTTCAGGGTATCCTGACAGGTTATGATTTATAATAAATGTTAAACGAAGAGGGGTATATTTTTTAAAACTTAAAAGGGAGTTATCACTGAAGATATACAGAAACAGTTAAGTGTCTGAACGAGTTTAACAATGTTTTATAAGTTAAATAGTTTTCCCTATGTGCATTATTCATGTTGTGACTCTAAAGTCATTTAAATATTCATTTACAGCCAAAGAGGGTTTATGATTCACACTGTTGCATTAGTATTAATAATTATATATATATGTATATATAATTATATAGCTTAAAACATGATTTATCCCGGTGATATTACTGCACTTTAAAGAAAGAGTGATGTTGATTGTTGCAAAGACATGATTATTTTGTGAATATGGATGTGAAAGATGTCACCCATTGATATGTGAATAGTAAAGAGAAAGAAACCTGTATTGAGGTGTTTAAAATTGAAATTAACACAAATGGACTTTGAAATTGAAACATGTTTACACTAGGGAAATGTTATTGTTTTATACCATGATTTGATAAATTTGTAATAAAGATACAGAGATTTGTATATGAAGATGGCGGTTCGCTCTTTCATTCACTGACTAAATGATCCTGTTTTCCAGGGCTGTCATCCAGGAGAGTGGAGAGTATTGAACCTCAATCAAAATCATTTGCTACTGTAGTTTCACTAGTTTTAGCCTCTTACATTTGCAATGTGGTCGTTGACGGTCCCTGGTCATCGAAGATATACACCAAGATTCTGACCGAAGTCGAATGGGGTAATGTAAAAACCTAGCTGGATTGGTGGAAATCATGCTGTACAGTTTTGATTGGCAGGCAGCAAGAACTCAGTCCCCTTTGCAGGCTTGAGCTGTAGATGATGTTCTTTCTCTATACCTAGAGTCCCGTCAGGCAGCCTGGATCCGTGCAGCTAACCGTTGTATCATCTGGTTAAAATGAGAGATAAGCTGTTGTCATCAGCATAGCATGGTCGGAGAGCCAGCACCTGTATGATAGGAACCCAGTGATGTAGTTTATATGAGAATAGGAGGGTCCAAGAAACTGATCCCTGGACCCCCCCAGTGACCATTGATGAGCTATGGGAGACCGCCCCTCCCCAGGCCACCCGGAAAACCTGCCAGTGATATAGTTCAAACTAGCGAACGTGGCATCCTGTGATGCCCATGATAAAGGGCAACATGAGATTGATGATTGACATGGTCAAAAGCGCACGATAGATCCAGCAGAATAGACTGATGATTTGGAATAGCTTTTGCATCCAAGGCTTCCGTACTGACAGTACGGCAGCCTCAGTTGAATCCACTCCTGAAACCTGAAACCTGACTGGTTAGCGTCCATTTTGTTGTTCTGTGAAAGAAACAGTGATACCTGGTGGAAAACAACTCGCTCAAGAGTTTTCGCTATGGACTGAAGGAGAGAGACAGGTCTGTAGCTATCTGTAAGTGAAGTGTTTAATGTAGGATTTTTGAGCAGTGGGGTTACCCCGGCCTGCTTGAATAAAGTGAAGGGAAAGTGCCTGTGATGAGAGATGTTTTGTGATTGTGTTGGTGGTGGTAAAGTGTAGAGAGATTGGCTTGGAGAAGGTGTTGAGGGGATTGGTCCAGAGGGCATGTTGTATGATGGGCTTGCAGGAGAGTTTCACACTTCTGCCTCAGTGAGGGGACAGAAGGTGAAAATGGGAGTTTTAGTAGTGTGACGAGTGGGGGCGGGCCAAGAGCCGTGGGAACAGAGCGAGGCCGGTGGAGTTAATTTCTAATGAGGACCCACCTGCACCCTCACGCGTCTCGCTCCCCACGGATGAGCTCCGAAGATAAAAGGAGAGCTCGCTTGAAACGAGAGTGGACCAGGCCTGGACTTTATTTTAGTTTTGTTCTGTTTGTGTTTGTGTTTGTTCCGCTTTTTGTGTTATTTTATGATTAAAGTGTGGGGGGGGTTATGTTTGCCGGTTCCCCCCTCCTTCTTCCCATGACTACGAACTGTGTTACAATATATGTGTACAGATATATTATATATACAGTGGGTACGGAAAGTATTCAGACCCCCTTAAATTTTTCACTCTTTGTTATATTGCAGCCATTTGCTAAAATCATTTAAGTTAATTATTTTCCGCATTAAGTACACACAGCACCCCATATTGACAAAAAACACAGAATTGTTGACATTTTGCAGATTTATTAAAAAAAGAAAAAATGAAATATCACATGGACCTAAGTATTCAGACCCCTTGCTCAGTATTTAGTAGAAGCACCCCTTTTGATCTAATACAGCCATAGTATGCATTACATTCAGACCCTTTGCTGTGACACTCATATATTTAACTCAGGTGCTGTCCATTTCTTCTGATCATCCTTGAGATGGTTCTACACCTTCATTTGAGTCCAGCTGTGTTTGATTATACTGATTGGACTTGATTAGGAAAGCCACACACCTGTCTATAATAAGACCTTACAGCTCACAGTGCATGTCAGAGCAATTGAGAATCATGAGGTCAAAGGAACTGCCTGATGAGCTCAGAGACATAATTGTGGCAAGGCACAGATCTGGCTAAGGTTAAAAAAAAATTTCTGCTGCATTTAAGGTTCCTAAGAGCACAGTTGCCTCCATAATCCTTAAATGGAAGACTTTGGGACGACCAGAACCCTTCCTAGAAATGGCCGTCCAGCCAAACTGAGCAATCGGGGGAGAAGATCCTTGGTGAGAGAGAGGTAAAGAGAACCCAAAGATCACTGTGGCTGAGCTTTAGAGATGCAGTCGGGAGATGGGAGAAGTTGTAGAAAGTCAACCATCACTGCAGCCCTCCACCAGTCGGGGCTTTATGGGAGAGTGGCCCGATGGAAGCCTCTCCTCGGTGCAAGACACGTGAAAGCCCGCATGGAGTTTGCAAAAAAAAACACCTGAAGGACTCCAAGATGGTGAGAAATAAGATTTTCTGGTCTGATGAGACCAAGGTAGAACTTTTTGGTCTTAATTCTAAGCTGTATGTGTGGAGATAACCAGGCACTGCTCATCACCTGTCCCATACAGTCCCAACAGTGAAGCATGGTAGATCGGCGCATCATGCTGTGGGGTTTTTTCAGCTGCGTGACCGGACGACTGGTTTCAATCGAGGGACAAAGTAGCGGCCAAGTACAGGATATCCTGACGAAACCTTCTCCAGAAGTCTCCGGACCTCATACTGGCCAAAGGTTTTACTTTGTAAGAGATAACAGCACTAGCATACTTGATCTCCGGAGAGGCAACAATGCACTGGCAGCTTCAGGACACCCCACAGAGGGGTGGTGCGGAAAACGCCTCTCTCACATATGCATCAGTTCCTTTTTATCACTCAAACTGGTCAAGAATATAATGTTCTATATGAATGCAAATAAGATTTACAGTCATGTTTTGTTTCATGTGAATAGTTTCAGGCAAGTGGTACAATGGTATTAATCTTACTAAAAGATAATACGATTCCTAAGAGTTAAGAGAAACTTTGATCACCGTAGAGAGCAATCTCATGCAAATTACTGTTTGTTCCCATTGAGGTGTAGACCACCCTGGTCTGGGACCTGGCTTAATGCAAATTCCAGTTGTTTGTACAGGCCTCCATTTGGAGGATGTTTTTTCTTAGTTTTGTATTTAAAGGACTGCAGCAAAAGGGTCAGGGCGATTCTGTAGCCAGAATGCCTGTAGTACAGAGTATCTCCACACACTCTGTACTATGTATTTTTTCTAATACATCTAATACATTTAATCTCAGTTATGCATTTTACTCTTAGATTCATCTTTGATAATTTGATGTATTGTATTGATTTGATACCTTTGAATTGGCTATGTAGATAATTGGCATAATACATATATACATGACTGATAATAAATTGGTACATTTGATTTATTCTGACTCACTCTGAATTATTTTCTCAAGTAGATTAAGTGAAGGCTTATGGTTTCCGCAAATCTGCGTCCAGGGTTAAGTGCACATTAGATCTCAGGAGATAATCAGGGGGCGCATCGGTGAGATCTAAATTCTTTCTGACTACCCATTGTTTTTTTTTCTACTTGACCTTAGTTTAAGTTGTACTCAGTTATGTTAACCATGTGTATGATTTCAGTATTAATTCAGTTGTACGAAGCTGTCAACTGTCGGGGTCTAGACAAAGGTGGTCTAGAAGAACCGCTGATTCATATTTGGAGTGTTAATTAAGTTGTACGTAGCTATTAGCTGTCGGGGTCTAGACAAAGGTGTTCTAGAAGAAACGCTGATTAATGTCTGAGCATTACATGGGTAGCTGTAGGGGGCTAAAAGTATTAGCCATAAACCTCTGAATAAAGATCAAACTGGCGAGTTTGTGATCGTGGAACCCACACATAGCGGCCACCGTGAGGCATCCTAAAAACGACAGATTCCTAATAAACGAGTAAAATACAAAATAAAGAGTTAATTAGAATAATCGAATGTAAGAAAAATCAGAGACCGACAACCAACCAATGTGCCTTTCAACCTAAATCAGAATTCAGATACTAAAATGGAGTCAAATTGAGTTAAACCTAAATTGAATAACACTGCACGCTGAAGACCGAACACTCCAGAGACTTTCATCGCCCACTGGAATACCTTCCTTGGACCAGGTGCGCGTACCGTAACTTCCAACAAGACAATGACCCTAAGCTAAAATAATGAAGGAGTGGCTTCCCAACAACTCTGTGACTGTTCTTGAATAACCCAGCCAGAGCCCTGACTTAAACCCAATTGAGCACTCTGGTGAGACCTAAAAATGGCTGTCCACCAACGTTTACATCCACCTGACAGAACTGGAGAGGATCTGCAAGGAGGAATGTCAGATATTTGTTTTTCCCAAATCCAGGTGTGAAAACCTTGTTGCATCTTTCCCAAAAAAGACTCATGGCTGTATTAGATCAAAAGGGTGCTTCCACTAAATACTGAGCCCCATGTTCTGAATACTTATGTAAATGTGATATTTCAGTTTTTTTCTTTTTAATAAATTTACAAACATTTCTAAAATTCTGTTTTTTCTGTCAATCTGGGGTGCTGTGTGTACATTAATGAGGAAAATTTTTTAACTTAAATTATTTTAGCAAATGGTTGCAATATAACAAAGAGGGAAAAATTGAAGGGGGTCTGAATACTATCCGTACCCACTGTATATACATATTTCAAGCAGTCCCTTTATTTGTATAGCGCTTTAATACAAAACCTGGTTGTGTCCAAAGCAGCTTACAGTGTCAACGGATAATATCTATATATAATATATAATATATATTGTGACGAGCGGCCCGTCTCCACATCAGCGTTGCCCTGGAAACTCACGAGGAGCACCTGCTCACGAGCACTAAGGGCTGATCGGCCACACCAGGGGCTCGTCAACCCGCCGGCAGATAAGCAGCGTGCTCACCGACGAAGGGTGACAAGCCTCTCCATGAGACAGCGAACTAACACTCTCTCTATTCCATTCCAGAAAGCACTGAGTGAACGACCAGCCCCGCCACGAGCACGGCACGGATTCACCCGCACCTTGACACGACCGAGAGGACCTCAGCGAGCTAGAGCCCCATCACCATACACGTAGTCACTGGTCACTTAATAAATCCACCCTCCGGGGCCTTAACCTAAGTGCTCATTGTCATGTGATTCTTCCACCCCGCCACACTGATTCTGCCATCCCGCCACACTGATCTCCCTGCGTCTCACCAATTTTGTTTTTTTTCCCTCTCTGTCTCCCCTCTGCTAGGCGGCCGCTCCTCCCCGACATGGATGAAATCCTCCAGCGGCTTACGGAGGTCAGCATCCACCAGCAACAAATTACAGAACATCTCGCTGCCCGATAGGGTCAGACCAAGCAGGAGCTCGACGCACTGCACACGGCCACGGCACGACGCGTTCCGTTACCCGACCCCCGGGTACAAGTCACGCATCTCTTGCCAAAGATAACGGCTCATGACGATGTTTAATCTTTTCTACAGATGTTTGAAAACACGGCGACTGGGAGTACAAACCCCGCCGCCCGCCCGAGCCCAAGCTGCCGATTTATTCCGCCTCGCTCAACATTGGTTGTTGGATGGAGATCGCACAGCGGCCCAGGTAACGGAGCATATCGTCATCGACCGGTTCCTCCGGGCTCTTCCGAGGACCCACCGCCCGGGGGTTGGGATGCGGAACCCCGCCACCATTGCCGAGCTCGTTGAGGCCGTGGAGCTGGCGGATGCGGCCCAACACCGGGATGCGGGGGAGCGAGAGCCGCCGTTTTTCCGGAGGGTGGTCCAGGAGCGACATGCGCCGGAGGGCACCCCGCGACCAGTAGTCAGGCCGGTGGCTTCCGCGTCAAGGGATGAGCCCATGCCAAAAGAGCCCATGCCGCAGTACAGCCTGTCAGCACCAGAGGGAGCCGCCGTGGGAAAAGGCCGGCGAGAAGAGCCCGTCAATGCCCCGTCTTGCTCGCCTCGGGCAGCGGGAGAGATGGTGAGTCCCCTCAACATAATTCTAACCTCTTCCTTGACCTATATCAGCAGGTGACAGGAGGCGGTTCGTTCGCCAAGGAACAGCGTGAGGACGACTGTCTAAAGCACTGCTGGACTCAAGTGTGCTTGATAGAGCGAAAGGAGAAACAAGACCATGTGGGTAGGGGAGGGGGGGGGGAGGGCCCCATCCTCTCCCACATTTCATCGTCCGAAACGGCCTGCTCTACTGTGTGGTGCAGCGAAGGGAGGAGGACAAGGCCCTACTGGTGGTGCCGTGGACGAAGATGGAGACGGTGCTGGGGTTGGCACACTCACACCCGCTTGCCGGCCACCTTGGAGCGGCCAACACCACCCAACAGGTCCGTGACCGCTTCCACTGGCCTGACTGGAGGCTGAAATTAAACGTTTCTGTCAGTCCTGCGCTACCTGCCAGAAAACGTCCCCGAGGACGCCTCCCCCTAGTCCGCTGATACCGCTGCCCATCATTGAGGTGCCCTTCGAGCGCATCGGGATGGATCTCGTGTGGCCGTTGCCTAAGTCTGCCCGGGGTCATGAACACATCTTGGTCATTGCCGACTATGCCACCTGGTACCCAGAAGCAGTGCCCCTTCGAAAGGCCACCGCCAAATCCATCGCTCACAAGCTCTTCCTGCTCTGTAGCCGGGTAGGCATCCCCGCAGAGATACTGACCGACCAGGGGACCCCCTTCATGTCCTGGCTAATGACTGACCTCTGCCTGCTGCTACGGGTGAAGCACGGAGACCCGCTCTTATAACCCACCCCCAAACTGACGGCCTAGTTGAATAATTCAACCAAACCCTCAAACAAATGCTGCGACGAGTGGTAGCCGAGGACAAACGAGACTGGGACCTCATGCTGCCATATGTACTACTCGGTATACCACAGGTACCTCAGGCCTCGACCAGCTTCACCCCTTTTGAGCTGCTGTTTGGACACCAGCCCCGGGGGCTGCTGGATGTGGCAAGAGAAGCGTGGGAACAACAGCCTGTGCCCCACCGCTCTGTGATCGAACATGTGAAAGAATATGAGAGAGCGAATCGACCAGGTCATGCCATTAGTCCGGGAGCACCTCACCAAGGCCCAGCAGGCACAGCAGCGGCATTACAACCGAGCCGCCCAGCCTCGAGAATTCCGGCCGGGGTACCGAATGATTGTCCCTGTCCCCAGTTCGGCCTGCAAGTTCCTGGCCAGCTGGCAAGGCCCGTATACCGACACGGAGAGAATCGGTCCCGTCACTTACCGTATCCGCCAGCCGGGACGGCAGAAGGCAGAAGGCAGACCAGCTATATCACATTAACCTGCTGAAGAAATGGGTGGGGACAAGGGACCAGCTCACCGCATTCACCACGTTGGAGACGGTGGTCGTGGACGTCAACCCACAGCTGTTGGCACCTCAGAAGACCGAGCTGCAGCACCTGATTGGCCAGTTCCCCGATGTGTTCTCTCTGATCCCCGGGCAGACCCAAGTCCTCCATCACGAGATCCGCACCCCACCAGGAACCATCGTCAGGCAACGGCCCTACCGAGTCCCAGAGGCTCGTCGGCAGGCTATTGAGGAGGAAATCCAATAAATGCTGAAGTTAGTCCAGCCCTATCGTCATGGTACCTAAACCAGATGGCACCCTCCGCTTCTGCAATGACTTCCGCCGCCTCAATGAGGTCTCGGAGTTCGACGGCTACCCAATGCCTCGGGTGGATGAGCTCCTGGAGCGCCTGGGAAGGGCCCAGTACATCTCCACACTTGACCTCGCGAAAGGGTACTGGCAGGTGCCTCTCTCCGAAACTGCCAAACCCAAAACAGCCTTCAGCACCCCCAGTGGACACTGGTGTAAGGAATTTTAACTCAGTTGTAAGGGAATTAATTATTATTATTGATTCAGGTTTTGATAGGACTCGGATTTGAAAATTCGAAGTCCACCTGATTAGAACTGATTTCAAATTTGATAGTTTACACTTCATCTCGCTACTCGGCCAGCGAGAAGTTAATGTCAGTGTATATTACCAATTTGACTATATGTATTTTCCCTGGCCACAGGTTAATACAATTATGATCATTTGTAAGCTGTTAAAGAGGTAATTATTATCAGTAAGCCAGGATCTAGGCAGCAAGCAAGGGATATTTTTGGCAATAGATTTAACCTTGAAATTATACCACCAGACACCAGACACCAGACAATCGATTATTTATAAATGAAACATGAAATTTATTGGCTATTCTAGATTACATAAACTTAAGCTAAAACACACATACACACATACATACAGTTTCAGAGGAAGGAAATTCTGTTAACGGAGTTCTGAGTTTCATAGTTCTACCTCGTTTTCACGAGTGATGTAAATTCACCTTAAGAATTCCCAAAGCAGAGAATCTAAATTCAACAATCGAAGATCTTGTGTGTACTTGCGTTTTGCTGATTGACAGCTGGAAAGCTGAGGTGATTCCTTTGCTGACGCGGGCTTCCTGGATGTCTTTGAGGGAACCCCGTTACTGATTGGTCGGTGACGTCGGAATGACATCCTTTGGGAAACCCCTCGTTGGTCTGTGATGAAGCAGAGGCGTGAGCAGTTCTGCTGAAAGTCTTAGTTTGCACGACTTTAAGTTCTTTGAAGATTTCAATGAAGTATCACTGAAGTGTTTGAGTTTGAGATGTGGTAGTCACTTTTGATGGTAAGCGCGTGAGCACACGTGGGGTGCTCTAACACAGCGACAGGCGAGAGCAGGAGAAGCAGCAAGCAAACTAATCTGTCCTGCATTGGGTTTTTGCTCTGTGGCATAAGTCCGTCCCCTGACGCTGCGGAGCATGCATACATTAACCAGAGGCTCTCATTTATATGAGGACACCTATAATAATATGTTGATACGTCTATAAAGTCTCTTAAATGCAAATATTGTACATACTATTAAAGTTTACTTCATTTCAACCTTCTGCATTTCTGGTTTCCATTTGTTCAAGATTAAACTTCACACATTACACACATCTTTAATATCCTAATTTTCTAAAAAGGGGTAATAAACACTGCTTAACCTTGCACCGATTAAATGAACACATCAAGTATATATATCTAAGACATACAACATATTATTTGTGACTCTATGCTCCGATATTTTCATACTTTCAATGATTAGCAACGATTGTCAAAGAAATCTTGTCTCTTTCCTTTGGAATGCAGGGGGAAAAGGGAAGGGTCCTGCGGTCATTCTCAGGTCAGATCTGAGAGTCTGCTGGAGAATCTCCTGCTGGACAGGGAGCTATAAAATTGTCTCTTTTGTTGATCGGATTTTAGCAATTTATGCGTCAAATGGTCAGGGGTATCCCTATCTGGTCCTTGAAAGCCCGTAAAACGCTTTTAAGCACTGTAAAAGTACTGTCTTTTTTAGCGTATCTTGAGAGATAGCCAAACAGTCCAGGAAATGCTTCACCTTCACTGACCCTGCATGAGTTTTACGACCGCATCTGTTGGATAGGAGTTCTTCGATTTGTCTCAATGGAATGTGAGGGTTTGATGTGTGTCTCCATCATGTAGGTGGGTCCGTTGTGAGACATAGATCCTACACTGGCAATACCGGACCCTTCCCTTCGGGCTGCACGGGGCTCCCACCTGGTTGTGTCAAAGTAACACTTTACAGTGGTCAAACAGGAATATATATATTTATATATATATAATTATATTGTACGAGCGGCCCGTCTCCACATCAGCGTTGCCCTGGAAACTCACGAGGAGCACCTGCTCACGAGCACTAAGGGCTGATCGGCCACACCAGGGGCTCGTCAACCCGCCGGCAGATAAGCAGCATGCTCACCGACGATGGGTGAGAAGCCTCTCCATGAGAAAGCAGACTAACACTCTCTCTATTCCGTTCCAGAACGCACCGAATAACCGATCAGCCCCGCCACGAGCACGGCACGGATTCACCCGCACCTTGACACGACCGAGAGGACCTCAGCGAGCTAGAGCCCCATCACCATACACGTAGTTACCTGTCACTTAATAAATCCACCCTCCGGGGCCTTAACCTAAGTTCTCATTGTCGTGTGATCCTTCCACCCCGCCACAATATATATATATATATATAATATGTCTAAGAGATAGAGATAAAGAGAGAGAGAGTGAGACAAATTAGATCACCCAAAATTTGCCTGTTAGATTTTCATGTCACATCAATTAGCTTAAGCCAAAGAGGCCAGTACAGCTTATTACCATCAGTTACTCTCTTTTTTCTCTGTTACTCATTCTCTCTTTTGGCAAATAATTCTGAATAAAACAAGCAAAGCTACCCAATAGCCAATTTTTTTATCCCCATCCCATCTGACCTAACAATTTAAAGGTGAAGTAATTAAATATGCAGAGACACTGCACAGTTTGGCATGTTAAAATATGAAAGGCAAAAATATATTAAGATAAAAAATGACACATATTTATTGATATTGCAAATTAACTTGCCTCTAGTTCATTGTAATACCAAGCATCACAAATATTGACAATAATCTTAGTCTCACACTATGTTTAATAATTAATCAAGTTTTTTTTTTTTTGCCTGTTATTTAATTGCTCCCAGGCTTTCCCTTCTTTTATGGGCTTTACTTATGCATTCATGTAACTGGAACATACACCATTCAAAAATTTGGGGTCAGTGAGATTTTTTTATATTTTTTTTTTGACAAGACAAGACATTTATTTATAAGCACATTTAAAACGCAACTGAAGTTGACCCAATTGCTGTACAGATTAGAATAAAAACTTGGAAATAATAATAGATAAAACAAGATTATCAAATTTAAGACACAACAATAGGCAGAGCAGCGACCGCACTACGAATGTTAAGTAGTGTTAAATGGTCATAAACAAATGTAGCGTTACAATTTAAAACTAAATGAGACATAAATGAAATGGTTTCCACCAAAATATTAAGAAGCAAAAATGGGTTTCAACTGTTATAATAAGAGTTCCAAATCCGCATGTTAGGATGATTCTGAAGGATCATCTGCCCTAAATACCTTGGCTGCTTGAGAATTCAGCTTTTTTCTAATATATTTCACAAATGTCCTGTTTTTCCTGTATTGGGGAATCAAAAAGCCAGCCTTGGTGAGCATAAGAGACTACTTTCAAAAGCATAAAAAATCTTAATGACCCCAACATTTTGGGTTTGTTCACACTTGTCATGTTTGTCGATTAAAATGAACTTTGGTGCAATTGCTCTGTTAGTGCGGTTCATTTGAGTAAAAGTGTGAACGCTGACATCCGAACCCTAGTGCACACCAAACAAGCAGACCGAGACCACTAAAAAGATGGTCTCCATCGCCACACTCATTCAAAAGAGATTTAAATACTCCGCATATAGCGGCTCCCTGATGCGTTAAAATTATATGCCATATATGTTTGCGGGAGCGGGATTAAGAAAACATATTTTGAAATACTTCCACACAAATTACATGTTCGCAAATAATTCCAATGTAGTCTGTGCACGTGTGCGCATTTCCAGAAAAATCTTATCGAGAAAAACAAAAAAAAAAACCACCCAGTCGCCAATAGCACGTTAGAAGCAAAAACCATCCGGTTCCGATTTATGGCCGGTCAACCGGTGCATATAGTTCTATAGAATTTGTCGGTGTAGATACGGTGTTAGCCCCACCCCAAATGCTCTCATTGGTTGAGTCGTGTGATGATGCCAATCCCAATCCAGTACTGATCAAGATCCCACCCCTCCTGTGATGGTTTGTCTGTATGTGTATTCAGAGCGAGTGAGCAACGGACTTTCAAAATAATAATAATAATAATAACGGTGTTAATGCACGATAAAATAATTGTCGGTGTTAATTAATTAATGTGTTAACGTGATAATAATCCATTAACTTACCCAGCCCAGCCCAAAAATAAAAAATAAAAATAAAAAACTTGCCCAGCTCTAGAGAAAAGCTAATATTTCATTATATAATTAGAACAGCCTCTATTGGGTTACATGTGGGGGCAGCTGTTCTGACCGACCTGCCAATTATGACTTTCAGCCAATGAGCCGCATCTGCAGGTAAGCTGTGCCACAAAATCACACACCAACACACAGTGCTTTGCTCAACAGTTCAATAAATTTAGCTTACCTTTACATGGAACATTAGAATGTAATGCATGTTGTCAAAGAAATGCATTTAAAAACAAGAAAAATAGATGATAGCCATTAACGGGCCTTATGTGCCAGTTTTTTGAGGGGGCACCAATGCTGGTTCTTGCTCACTTTGTGTTATCATTAGCAGTTCTCTAAATAAATGTAAAAGGCTTTTTAATCTAGCCAACAGGCTGATGTTCAAAACCTGACCTTTTTTTTTTTTTTTTTTTTTGTCTAAAAACTTACTTTTATTCAGTAATCTACAACTTAACAGACATTGATCATGCATTTTTATTTAATTGTATTTATTTATTTATTTTTCGCAAAATAGCAGTTTGAATGATTCTTTTATATTTATAAATTAATGTGAAGAGGCTATTTGTCAACACAGCTTATTGGACCTAAATAGTTCATAAGACTCTAAAGATACACATCAACACCTTCATGCATTATGCTCTAGAACAACCTATTAATGGGAAATTGTATCTGTTCGTTCTGTCATGCAAAGCTCTTCACTATGCTTGTATGAATGATTTATTTACTAGTAGAGTGCTGGGTGATTTGATTCTGCTCTACTTCAGGATATAAACTAGCAACAAACCAGAGCAACAAAACCTTGACTGGGAGCATGAACAAAATCTGACCGTTTGTCCCACCCTTCATTAGCACTCACACTCTGGACATGGATGACGTTAGAATTTATTTGATGCCCGCACACAGAGCAGTAGGAGACAAAATGGTAAATTCAGTGATGTTATAGTTCGGTGGAACCGAACTACAGAACAGAAGCTCTCCATGGCTCTGCTGCACTTAATATAACAGTAAACATTATGGTGTTTTAACCAAAACAACAGACAAAAATAAAACATGAATCTGAAATATGTTAATTTCTCCAAGACAATTAAACATATTTTTAAACAATTCAGTGTTGTCTTTTCCTTCTTCTTAAACTTATTGCTTTTTAATCGTGTAAGACATTTATATCAATTAGAAATAACATGAATAAAAAGAGCGAATATAAAGTAATGGATAGAATGAGATACATAAATTGCACAGCTTACATCATCCATTATATGGAACTCTATGTATGTGAAGTTAATGAAAATAACATATGACATTTTTTAGTAAAATCATGAATGAAGTGCTTTATGAAACACAGCACAAAACGGTAACAATTTAGAATAATGGTCCATTGTTAACAACTATGCAGGAAGTAATAGGTAGTACATTAACACTTAACTTAATACTATTAACTAATATAGAAGCAAGATTAACTAAGCAGTAAGTAATAGCTAATTTAAGACAAAGGTAGTTCCTTATTAAGTATTCGATAATTACTAAATAAAAATATCGTCATTGAGAACTACTTGCTAACTATGACCAATTAATAAAGAATAACCAATTAATCACTAATCACAACAAAAAGTGAACGCTTAAAAGTGAACAATTGGGTTCTTTGTGAAAACTAATTTATGAATCTTACCCCCCCCCCCCCCCCCCCTTACCCCCCCACCCCCCCCGTAAAATTATCACCTACACTATTATTAACTTACCACCCCCCCTTAACCCAACCCCCCTCCCCTCTACCAAATATACCCCCCTACCTTACCTACCACCTTTTACCCCTAACCCCCCCTTACCTAACCCCCCCCCCCTAACCATCTACCCCCCCCCTTAACCCCCCCCCCCCCCCTTGTTGTGACTACTACTCGTACCAAGCATGATGGCTAGATGTTTCTATTTACATTCAAACCTAGATAGAATAATAATAATAAACATAGAATAATAATAAAAAATGATAATTCACTTAAAAATGTTAATAATTAAGAATTGATGCTGACAAGCTCATGATTGAATTAATTCACTATTATGAGCTCCATTCAGTGTCAGTTCAATGTAGTCAGCTCCAAGAACTATACCTTTAGTGACAGTATCCTGGGGAGGACTTCTCTTTAGGATATGAATATAAATAATTATGTTTTCTTGTCAAAGACAATTTGCATCCTTAATGAAGACATTGACTGCATTTATATTGTGTTAAGCACAAAACCACCTCTTCCAGATTACAATGTATGGTAAATATCAACTAGTGCCCAAGATCACTAGTGCCTCACAGAAATGTATGGCTGTATAGTATGTGTCAACTATAAAATATGTTAAATAACTTATTGAATTACTTGTGAAATCCACGTTAACCCCTCACTAATTACTCAAGCCTTACCTTGTCAGCCCGCAGGAACTACTAGTGATCTGGATCATTATTTTAAAGTTAAAAACACGTTAACCCCTCACTAATTACTCAAGCGTTACCTTATCAGCCCACAGGAACAACTTGTGATCTGGATCATTATTTTAAAGTGAAAAAACACATTAACCACTCACAACATATCACCCCGCAAGAACTATATACAACATAAAAGAACTGCAGTGATTGGGTCTAACATTTTTATATATATATATATATAAACACTGAAACATTTACATAGAAGAAAATACTGCATAATGCAAAAACGCACAACTGGGTGTGCAAGAATAAAGCACGGCGCAAAATATGTCTGAATTAAACTATCTTAAAATGTATTTGCCACTGTGATGAAACCTAGCCACGTTCTGTATTTCTGAATGAAACAACATTCAACATTCAAATTGTGATGAAAAACTGAGCTAAACATGATGGATAAATTAAACATTACATATACATATATATATATATACCACAATTAGATTGTGAGGATAAACTGAGAACACATCCTACACAGGTAAGAACATACAGCCACCGGTAACATGTTATTTGTTTTTTTTGTGCAATGTCTATTAGCTTTTCATTTCTCTTTTTTCCTCTATGACAGTGCACACTGGTTCCTGTGTGCACAACTATCAGCAACGTTCTGCAAAGTCGGACAGCTTCTGCCCTTTTTTAAACGTAGCATGTAATTTGTTGTATGCTGTGATGTCACAGGCTTCCAATTCAGCAATGACGTATCAACAATCGTTTTCCTGTCCACACCGCACTTGTGGTAAGCCACCGTTTTGGTTGCTCCTTTTGACAGGTACCTCAGGACCTTTTTGTATCTTCCTATTACTTGCTCTGGTAAAAATACTGACAAAGAAAAACATTTTGCTAGATTATAGTACATTATTAATAAAAACATGTCACCCAATGCCTTCTTATAACACTAAAATCCATTAATCTTAACAATTTTGTAGTTATTGTTTTGTAGAAAGCATACAGGCAGACTCTACATGGGAGTAGCATATCATA
>JADLZN010005326.1:0-34502 GCA_018155175.1 Sinocyclocheilus anophthalmus
AACATTTTTTTATTATTAATGTTGAAAACAGTTGTACAGCTTAGTATTTTGGTGAAAATGGTGATTCCTTTTTTAGTAATTTTTGATTAATTATTTGAAACGGAAATCTTTAACAACACTATAAATGTCACTTTTGTCCAATCTAATGCAACTTTGCGATGTAAAAATAATAATTTCCTTTAAATCCTACTGACCAAGAATATTTTAAAGGGGTGGTTGATTGCGATTCACTTTTTTAACGTTAGTTTGTGTATAATGTTGCTGTTTGAGCATAAACAAAATCTGCAAAGTTACGAAGCTGAAAGTTCATGCAAATAGAGATATATATCGTCTTTTAAAATTCTGGCAGTTTTAATGCCTACAAAAACGACTGGTAGGGACTACAACAAGCTATTTCCCGGGTTGGTGACGTAACAAACCCAGATAAACCCCGCCCTCGGGAAAAGGCAGCAAAGGGGGCGAGGCCTGCGCTGCTTTAGAGAAGAGGAAGAGAAAACTAGAGGTGCAAGTAAAAATCTGTTCATATATGAAACGCGATTCTGTCTTCTAACGATTCTAATGCATTCACAAGATTCAAAAACAATGTTCTAAAGCAGAGGTTCTTAAAACTGTTCCTCGCGTCCCCTGCTCTGCACACGCTCTGCATCTCTCTCTCTCTCTAATATAAATTTAAAAATCTATTAACACAAATTCTACATACAATTATATATTCTAATTAATAAAATATAACATATATAAAATTCAATTATAATCCAAAATATGAATTCTTTAATATAATTCACAATTACACAAATTTAAAAGCATTAATTCTTAAAATGTTAACAAGAAAATTTTGCCACAATTAATCATACCTCAACTTTATCACAATAACTGTAAACAGAAAACACAAGCACAGACCTGTTCTTGTTGAACTGGATGGCAAAGTCAGTCATGTGCTGCAGGGCTTTATTAATGAAGGACATGTCCATGTACATGTGACCTTGACGCCGAGAGAAGGTTCCAGATATCTCCAGTCCTTTTGCTTTGACTGCTGGCAGCCATACCTTCACAAACCAAAGAAATTAGTGTTCACGGTACATTCTCTAATTTACAGTTTGTCTAATTAATAAAGTAAGGCTATGATCTTCTCTAAGAGGATAACTACAGTCATTCTAAATTGAAGGGCAGTTAAATAGAGGACATTCATAGTCTGACATTCACCTACACTCACTCACCCAAACACTGTTGCATACAAGAACTGAGCTGGCATCCAAAAAGAAACAAAATCAGATTAAGAGAGACAAATTAACACATATATAAATAGCATGAGGCACCCAGAGCACCAGGGGAATTGGAAGAACTCTACAAGGTAGTTTATAAAGTATCCTAATAAGAACTAATTGTGCTCTGTCCTACTCTACTGACCTACTCTGGCTCTAATGGAGCTCTTATTAATGAAATTGCCCGAGACGTTGTTCCCCCGGGAGCCGTTCTGCACGCCTGTATTTATGTAGCACATGAAGTTAATGCTCATGCTGGAGAACGAGAACAGACTGAACTTCGCTTCTTGAAAGGCTCTTCATTATGAATGAAATGGCTGCTAGTGAGATTATGCCCTAGTAAATTCTGGGATGCGAGTTGCCCTGCTGTTGGATTGGATTTGAACAGGTTCTGCCTGTTTTGATTGGCTGGTTGTTTGAGAGGTGATATGAAAGATCAGAAATGGGTGAGGTGTTACGGTTTACAGTTTAACGCCCAGTAATACTCACAGTTTTAGATGCCACATATCCTCCTGTAGCAATGGACATTCCTGAGGACAACTCAAACAGGTCATTGAGGCCGCTGCTGAGAGCAGCAGGTGTAGGAGACGGCGCAAAGGTGTTGGGTACCGATGACGGGATGAAGTTTTGGCCCACCTGCGTGACACAAACACAGAGTTCCTAAGACTTCTGAGTGTCAAAAGAGTTTAAATCACTCTAGCAAGTATTTGCGTAATCTTTCAAGCAACAGCAACAGGATTGCTTCATGTAGGCGATACCAGTTTTGCAGCTGTGTTAGGGAAAACCACACTGCAAGTCAAAAGTTTGGAACAATTCAGATTTTGCAGTGTTTTTAAAAGACATCTACTGTGCTCACCAAGTCTGAATTTATTTGATATGATATGGCGAATTAAGTAATATTTTAACCTAAAGGAACTGTTTTCTATTTTAATATATATTAAAATATAATTTATTCCTGTGGTGCAAAGCTGAATTTTCAGCATTATTCCAGTCTTCAGTGTCACATGACTCTTTAGAAAATATTCTAATATGCTGATTTGGTGCTCCAGTTATTATCAAATATCACTGGTGCTCATTTATCAATAAATGAAATAATAATTGATTTTTAATCAGTGTTGAAAACCTTTTTTCCCCAGCTATAACCAGGTAACCTGGGGGGGGTTCCAAAAAAGATTAAGCTGCAAAAAGATGGGTTTTCAACATTGATAATAAGAAATGTTTCATTCTGAAGGATCATGTGACACTAATACGGAGTACTGGCTGCACACATTTCTGCTCTATCCTCAACAGCAATTAAAATTGGACATTTTTAAATATATTCAATTATAATTATATTTTCACAATATTCATGTTTTTTAATAATTCAATAAACGCAGCCTTGATGAGCATAAGAGACTTCTTTCAAAACATTAAAAAGTCTTAATTATTCCAAACTTTTGACCAGCAGTCTAAATAAGAGCAGTCCAAGGAAAAACAAGGCATTTAGGTACCAAAAAAATAAATAAAAAATCACCAGCACTTTAAAGACAAATTACAAAGTAGGTTATGTTAAACAGAAGTCTTTAGAGAAGTTCATCATATCAAGAACTTATCACCTCAAAGCAGGATGGATTTTTGTGCATGCAAAAGAAAGAAACAAAGCAGAACACACAGCTAGGTGCCTACTCTACACAGGCGATTAAGAATCATATAAATAGCACACAACATGCTGAGTGCAGACAGACGGATACGAGCGGAGAGAGAGGAGCTCACTTACTGCAGGACTGCCCCCAACACCTCCTCCCAGGTCTCCCCCGAGCTATAACAGGGAACAGAAGACCCATTTCCAGGCCAACAAAGAACATGAGAGAGACAGAGAGGCACGTCAAGGATCCACTAATAACAGAGTTTTCCTGTTTACAAAAGACATCACGTCACAAACAACTTTTAAAGCCTGCTATTTCAAACTTTGTTTTTGCCATGGCTAAAATCAACCTGAAAATGTCATCTTTGAGACACCCGCAGCCATTAATTCAGTTGTTGACCAAGACTGAGACGAGTGAAGCTGATGACAGAGGCGTCCCTGCAGGAAGAAAGAGTTGAGCAGCGCTCCTGTGTTCCTTTCATAGGCTGAAAGCAACAGTTCAGCTTGTGTGTTAGCAGAAGTTGCGGAAAAAACTGATTTGTGAGTGAAGTTACTGCACTGAAATACTGAAAGAAAAAAAACAACAAAAACAAATCTACTAGACATTCTGAACAATATGAAAGAAAAATGTAACCATGTCCATAACCTGAGAGAAACATTGCAATAAGAGCTATTTTACAGTCATACAAACAAAAATAAGAGAAATATTATAAAAGCAAGGCAAGACTATTTTATCCATTGACATTAATTGGACTGTGTAAATGTTTTATATAACAGGCGGTTGGAGAGGTTAAAAAAAGAGTTTTGGTGATATCAGCAATGAAGGAAACATGTTTCAGTATACCAAAGTATTCAATTTTGATGAAAGACAAACATTTTCCCTTTTTTGTTTCGGAATAAAGTTCACTGATGCCATCATGCACAATATACTGTCAATGTTCATTTAGAAATAAACAGGGCCTCAACCCCAAAAAGCCCCCCCCCCCCCACTCAAACGCCCGGGCAAAAACCACCCCCAATACCAAAAAAAACGCAAACAACCCCCCCCCCCAACCCCCCCCAACCCCCCCCCCCCCCCAACCCACCCCCAACCCCCAAAATCAATTCTGATTTTATGATGGCTAAAGCAATGTAAATTATTTCTCTTAGTCCACATTCCTCTTACTGACCTTCAGCTGCACAGTCACCTTGATTTTCTCACTGAGAAAATGAGCGAGATTAAACAACCTTGCGGCTTCACACTCAGCAGGACACAGATCACAAGTTGAGCCATGAAGTGCAACAAGCAACGTTTAGGGTACGGGAGAAATGGATGGTTGTCAAATGCAAATATTCTGAACCAAATCTCAATGGAGAAAAAAAAAACATTTGACACTTTCGGAGTCATAATGTGATTCAGATTAGACAGACTTTCTGATATGAGCTAAAGAAGCCGTTGAGACCATGAGTTTAAAAATGCATCCCTTCAGGTGCTGAGTCCGCAGTGTTAGTCTCTTTGAAACGCTCACGACCTTGAGCAGTCAGATGGCTCTGCAGACTGTTCAATGTTTAACATTCCTCAGCTCTGAACACTGTCTCCTTGTTAAGGATGACGAACACATTGGCATTTTATTGGAATGACTCATTTAGTCAGCAGAAGTATATTCACTGAACTGAATACAAAGCTTTGTGCCAGAGTTAAGCTGCGAGTTGCGACCAGGTTTAACAATTGGGTGGAAAGGGTAAAAATTACCAATTTGTTTGACAATCCATTCTAAATCTTGTATACTCCAGTCCATTTTGAGTCTTGGATTTTTGTTGGATTTCATGTCCATTTAGAGAATTTTCTTGGGTCAAAATGTCAATACATTCAGCATCAGGAATCAGTGGCGGAATTATTAAACCAGAACAAAATATACCAAATATGTTTTCGTCATGCTTTTAACTTTGATATGTGTACGTTCATATGTGCTTATTTCATTTTTGATAGATAATTTGTTTTATTTGTTTGTGTGTGTGTTCTAACAAAAACATGCATATAGTACAAAAGGGTCTCAATTAGGCATGTGCAAAACTACATAAAAAAAAACAAACAACAAAAAAAACACAATCCATGGGTTTGCCTGAGGTGGACCTAGCTGGGACTGGCTCAAGTAGCCACTGGAATACTTCCAGTTTCTCCGCTCATCTCATTTCTGTTAGGGCTTTTTACAAAAAATTTATTCTTAGAAGGACCAAACAGATGAGGCAGAACACAGCTCTTACATGCTACCAGGTTTTGTCAACGCTAACTTCCAATTGTAGGCAGGAAACCATAATTAGATGGACCAATGACAATCGTCTAAGGGCTGTACTGCCGTGCTCTTATTGTGGATGAATTTAATGCGCACCCTCTCCTGTACCTGCAGATACTACGTTACCGGCAACTTGTCCAAACAGTGAAACACAGCATACCCATTACAGCACAATCTAAACAGAATAATCAAATAAATGAAAAGTTATTAAAACACTACTGTTTTAAAAGTTTGGGGTCAGTAAATTTTTTAAAATAGATAAATACTTTTATTCAATAACAACGCTATTACATTTGAATTACATAAAATGAAATTGATCAAAAGTGACAAGTAAATGCTGTTCATTTGAACTTCTATTTAAAGTAGCATGTTCGCCACAAAAAATTTTAAGCAGCACAACTGTTTTTAACATTTATAATAATAAGAAATGTTTTCTGAGCATCCAATCAGCATTTTAGAATGATTTTCTGAAGGATCATGTGAGCTTGAAACTGGAGTAATTTCCCCCAATCATAGGGAATAAAATTACTTCAAAACATATGAAACGAAAACTTTAAATTGTTACGTTTTCACAGATGTTTTTAGTGTTTTTACAGTTTGTTTTGATCCAATAATGCAGAAAATAATAAGCATAGAGACTTCTTTCAAACACATTACCAACCCCAACTCTTTGCACGGTATATATATATAGAATACAATCTAAAGTTACTAATCTGTCAGTAACCCTTGGGACCTCGTACTGTAAGTTCTTATCTATCCTTGCCCTGGGGCACAAGAACCAGCACCTTGACTTTTCCCACCACCAAATACTGATTTAACTGCTGGCTGTAGCACATCTCAAGTCTCACAACCTGCGTTTTGTCATTTGGCAGAGGAGTAGTTCATCAGTAGTATCACAGAGCAGGTAAACTCAATTATGAGTATTTCACTAGTCTAGAGACAGGATCGCAACACCTTTCCTTACACCCTGTTCAACACGGCTTGAGCTAGAACAGCATCTTCACACAGCAAGTGGCATGTCTCTCTATCCTGGTTTATATAGGGCCCCCGTGCAAAGCTTTGACACAGTAAATCCTCCAATTTGGGAGAAGATTGCACTGAGGAGCAGCACCTGCGCTGCCCAGATATAAACGCTTCACATGTGCCATGCTGGAAATGCCTGCAAGATGCCTGCTTGACAAATCCAATTATACACAAGGAGGAGGAAATAGGCCTTTTGTGGCTCCAGGAAAAAAGAAATGGACAAATTGTTTCTGGATGTGAAGATCCTGGCATATACACACAATATTTCCAATAATATTCATTAAAGGGACAGATCACCCAAACATTTCTGTCAGCATTTATTTACGCTCATGTCATTCCAGACAATACAATTTTCTTTAGTGGAGCACAAAAGAAGGTATTCTGTTAAACAAAGGTAAGATGTTCAATTTTGAAACCTCTCAATTCAAAGCCTGACGAAGACCGCTTGTGGCCGAAACATTGCAATCCATTCATTATAAAGCATTCTTTGGGACAAAAATAACTGGTGTGCCATTCCTTTTTGCATGTTTATTTTTACAGCTCAACTCCATCCTTTAAATGCCATTTTTTTGAAGTTGTAACATAAATCAAAGATTTATTGGAGTACGCCACACAGAAATACTATTTCAGTCGAACTACTTTAAAATTTCACATTTAATTCAATGTGTTAGTTGTCGTTTCTTGTCATTAAATGTGAAATTTACCAGCAATTTTTGAGTGCAAATTGTGTCAATTCCAAATGTTTTCAGTACATGGAAAAGAGCAGCTTAGACATTCAGTACAATATCTTCATTTGTGTTCCACAGAAGAAAGTGAAATATTTTAAGGTGCCATGTGTAATTACACAAATAAGTACATATTACATATACTTACTATTGGGTTAAGTTTAAGGTTAGTTACTTGAAATTATACATAATTTACTGTTATTATCATTGTAAGTACATGTAACGTAACTATGTCATCTTAAAATTAAGTGTTATTGCTAATATTAAAATAAGTGTAAATATTAAACTACAAACGTACAGAAGATTTTGTGAATATTTTGATGTCCTTTTAGAGAGCATGATTTGCACAGATCCTGACCAAAAATGTAAATCTTCTCTTTACTTCCTTCAGGAACTGTGTATGTGTGTGTTGTGTGGAAGATTTTATGTGGGTTGGTGACTGCGTATAAAGTGGCAAGACTTTCAGCCCTGGGGTTCTGGTGCTGTGGTTGCAGTGAGTTCAGGAGAGCAGGGCCGGTGGCTGGTATGATATAATACTTTTGAGCTCTCAAACAGAGTCAGAACTAGGGCTGGACAGTAATTCAATATCAATATGTATCGCAATGTTTTTTTTTTTTCAATAACGGTGATATGATTTTTTTTAAACACATTTCCGATATTTCGATATATATTACCAGTTTCCCCATACATTGATTTATTTGTGGCGTTTGACTTCGTTAAATAAACATGAGCGCTGCACGTGGCAAAAATCAAACACTGCGTGAGTTTTTTTATATGATGTAATCTCTGAGGAACCACTTGTCTTTCAGACAAAGTTTAGATTGCATTTTTTCATTTTGATCTGATAAAGTAGCACTTCATGAGCGGAGCCTGCTTTGATTACAGCCGTCTGAGAAACACTATTTTTATCACTCTAAACGCGCCTCCTTCCTGACAGACAATCCATTTGCCTTTTTAAATAGCTGTTCCTCCAGCAACATGTTCCATTTTTGTGTTTTGTTCAATTTTTTTGTTTCTGCCCCGCTCGGAGCGCTTTTACATCCCTTTTTTCTGCTGAAGCACATTTGTTTCAATGATCAGTGGTGTGAAAAATTTTTTGCCCCTTCCTTTTTTTTTAATTGTTTGCATATTTGTCTCACTTAAATTCAGATCATCAAACAAATGTTAATATTACACAAAGATAACCTGAGTAAATACAAAATGCAGTTTTTAAATTATTATTTATTTTATTAAGGGAAAAAAGTTGTCTAAACCTGCCTGGCCCTACGTGAAAAATAATTGCCCCCTAAATCTAATAACTGGTTGTGCCACCCTTGGCAGCAACAACTGCAATCAAGCGTTTGCGATAACTGGCAATGAGTCTTTCACGTCGCTGTGGAGGAATTTTGGCACACTCTTTTTTGCAGAATTGTTTTAATTCAGCCACATTTTCAGCCAGGTTTTTGAGCATGAATGGACTGTTTAAAGTCACGCCACAGCATCTCAATTGGATTTAAGCCCACACTTTGACTTGGCCACTCCAAAATCTTAATTTAGTTTTTCTTCAGCCATTCAAAAGTGGACTTGCTGGTGTGTTTTGGATCAATTGTCCTGCTGCAGAACCCAAGTTCGCTTCAGCTTGAGGTCACAAACTGATGGCCAGACATTCTCCTTCAGGTTTTTCTGATAGAGTGCAGAATTCATGGTTCCATTTATCACAGCAATTTTTCCAGGTCCTGAAGCAGCAAAACAGTCCCCAGACCATCACACTACCACCACCCCTATTTTTTACTGTTGGTATGATGTTCTTTTTATGCTGTGTTGGTTTTACGCCAGATGCTGCAGCTATGATCAATGCTCAAAATAATATTAAAGGTGCCATCATTTCTAATTCAGCAGCATGATATTTTAAAAGGACAGGCACATCAGATTGAGACTTTTGGACCCACTGTATGTCTACATGCATCAAACTCTTAGCAAAACTTAGCAAAAGAGCAAAGAAAATCATTTCCATGATATGTACACCATAAAATGCATAGTCACGATCATCCTGCAGTTTGCGCCATTATTATTCAAGTTTGGATTTGCAGTACTGAGCAGCATTCAGCACTGTGTCAATAAATGATGAGCGCTTGATTGGAAGTCAGAGCACTTACGCAATCACATTCCAGTAAAGAAGCGCTGACCTCGCGGCTGTTTCACCGTGCGCTTCTTCACTTTGCTGTTCACTGTCATCAGGCAGAAACTTGAGAGGGAACGAGTGTGGTTATCGCTCAAATGTGAAATATCCTGCTGCAATCATCTCACGCTGAGTGGAGTGCCCTAAAACCTTTAAACCACACCTGCACTAGTGAACACGCTATCCAGGCTGAACTCGAGCCTCAGAGAAACTAGTGAAAACACTGGTCACTCTAAAAAGAGCAACAGCTGCATGGGCATACCTGAGGACTTGATTGCGACAAACGTTGCTGAATTACAAATTTCAGCTCACTTGTGAAGCAATATAAATCACAAAACCTATTAAATATGTAATTATTGAAAATAAAATTGATTAAAACATTTCCACTGTTTTGTTTAAACAAATTTGCACTCCCTTCATATTTACAATTAAGAATAGTTTCTACTGAAATGCCATAGTTGCTGTAAAACAGGTGTTTCAACTGTAAAATCATAACAAATTGATATGAAACCTTTAAACAGCATTTCTTTCATTGTAAAAAAATATTTAAAAAAAAAAACATTGACAGAATTTATATTTCGTATAAATGTCTTGTATAAATATTTTGCATAAAAATCTAAACACTCCTTAAATAACTTACATAAATTTATAAACTTAAAATAAAATAAAAAACTGCCACTGAGATAAGAGAAAAAAATCGTATGCCTCGTTTCTAACGAGCAGTACGGTAGAGTACAGTACAGTAAAGTACGATTTGGGACAGTACACCCTGATACTTGATAGGCATGGTGTATCCTGGAAAGTAGCGATCGACGTCATTCTCGCGCGAAGAAAGCACAACATTGCCTGTGTGTAAAAATATAAAATTCTAAAACAGACTGTTATATTTGTTTGTATTTAAGCCCTCTGATGTAAACAAGCCCAACACGCATAAGCAGCATAGCGGAACGAGTGAAGGAGAAGCTTCATTCCCCTTTACACGCACAAGTGGACAATTCTCTATCCAACCAAGTCAATGATCTGCAGTGAGTCTAGTTTCCCCATTAGGTAGCCAACCTACTTGCTAGGTACCCCAAAAGAAGGTCCCAAAAAAAGTAAAAATTGCGTACCTACGACTGCCCGTACCGCTCGGTGAAACTGCTTTATTAGCAAAGTGTGCCATATAAACATTTTTGTTAATCTGTTTATATCTTTGTACTAAAACCTAAATCTGGATAACACAATTTTTTGCATACTATAGCAACCAATACTGAGTTAACCATAGCTCCCAGTGAAACTATGGGTATCATTTGTAAATATTATCAACTACGGATGTTTGAGATTACACACAGACTGGTAAATCTAAGAAAGAACACGACACAAACTGTTCAAGGGACCCCTCCGAGGAGTTCCACAGGCGCCTCATCTGCATGGAAAACCCGGGCACTTTTTACGGGGGGACCAAGGTCATGATTAAGCAGGTCTGCCCAGACGGTCACCCTGAATGGAAGGACTTGGGTTATCTAGATGCGCCGGGCCGGCACTGAACAGGACTCTCCCCGGTGTCCGATACTACAAAGAATGATGATACCCATGAGATGGGTAACACGAAGGAAGGAATTCCTTCATTTTCTAGATGTGATAAGAGGACAACCAATAGTGTTTCCCTGTGTGGCCACTACTTTTCGGATCCCCTATTGTACTTCCGGACTGCGATGGAGTCAGACAGCCTGTTTCGAAAACCTGAGAATCACACATAGCATAACACTAATAACAGGATGCGACCTTTACATGACCTGGAGTTCTTTTGAAAAGACTTTTTAAAACCATTTTTATAGCTCACACTCACAACATGAGCCATTTTTAGCCAGTGAAATGTTCAAGACGTTTAGCCGTCTCAGTACCTGCCATGCTGGATGGGCAGATGTTTGCGGTGAATGCCATGGCTTCCTTCCACAAATGCATTGGGGGGTTTGTGGTAGACAGAGGCCAGCGAGCCGATGTGGCAGATGAGCTCGTCCAACAGGGTGGGCTCGATCAGGTCTGTTTCCTCTGAAATCAAAGGCTTCTCAGACAGCACAACCTCTTTAGCAGTCACAGGGTCAGTGGACAGCAGACGCCAGTAGATGTAGCCTCGATCACGCAGGTCAGGGTTATCAGAGTCCTGAGGAGATGAAGAAAAAAAGAATAGCGTGAATGGAGAGGAAACATGACACTGACAGCCAGACGCTGAGCTCATTTTGAGATTAGACTTTTATCCATCATCTGCATGTTAATGTAATATTTATAATGGTGTGGATGTGTTCTGATGCTGATGGACAATAATGCCCAGTGTTGTATACAATGAGCATAAGTATGCAATTGTCTTTCATTACAAATAGATTCAAAATCTTTTTTCTAGCATTTGTTACCTGTATTTTCAAAATGTGGAGTGACTAAAGACCAAACAAATAAAAAATGGCTAATATCAAGTTATAGTGTAACACTACAGTTTATTATGCCCAAGCACATCTCCATCTCACCTGAGTGGCCAGACTGAGCACTTGCTGAACCAGCTCCTGAGTTTCTGAGGGCTTCTTGAGGAACAGCTTCACTATGGCTGTCAGCAGAGTCAACTGCACCTGAAAGCAACAAATGCAGCAGCTACTGAATCAGATCCCTGCTTTTAAACAAACTATATACCGCATAAACAAAAAACACCATAACAGAAAAACTGACAAAAAACAAAACAAAACAAACACCACCACCCAAACAAAACAAAACACACCTAAACAAACCAAACCAAAAACAAAATACAAAACGAAAAGAACAAAAACAAAATAAAAACAACTAAAAAAAAAAATATATAAACATATAGATATCAAACCTGAGTGCTTTCATCATGAAAGCCCTCAAGGAAACTCTCCAGGAGCTCATCAGCGTTGTCGATACGCTCAGCATATTCACCCACAATCCAAATCATGGCAGCTCGAGCGTCTGGCTCATCCAAAGAGTCCAGGTTTTCACACAGAGTGGCAATTATGCTCTCATACCTGTGCAGATAACAGAGAGGTGTTTCAGCTGCCCATTAACTATACGTTCTTTCATTCTACATGGCCTTTTTTATTTTTCTTTAGATAGACAATGTAATATATACTCAATTTCAAAACATAGTGAGTTGCATACACAGCATTGCTTAATAATCCTAAAATACCTCATTTTAGTCTAATTCTAAGGAAGCACAGAATGTATACTGTACATGAGATTCAAAAATGAAGCAATCCCAGAATACATTGTGTCAAGCTCAGTGACAAAAATAAATCCAAAGTGGTGGAAGAGTATTAAAACGTTTCAATGAAATTAGTTGAGATGAGAGATGTGGACTGACTTGTTGGGGTATTTGCGGAAGATGTCCCTGATGACCACAATGGCCTCTTGCACGACGTAATTGACCTTAGTCTGGATGAGGTCCAGCAGAGTGCTAACACAGCGCTCAGCAGATTGCTGTACTCACAGATAGAAAAAGAAAACTCAGTCACAGCTACACATTACAATGACAAAACTCATCACAGAACTACAGCACTTCAACCATGATGCACAATGAAAAAAGCAATAAAGGTTGCTTATAGAAGAGGAGAGATTTTCAAACATTTCTCTATGGAATGAGGTTACATACAAAAAGATATATAGGGCTGAATAATGAGGCAAGACATACCTCCACTTTGATAGCACAACGGCCGATGGCTCGAACGGCTTTCCGAACAAAGTCTACATCCACTTCAGTGGCATACTCTTTCAGGTCCGCCAATCCTATGAAATCAACATACGTTTTTCAGTGGATTTTCTATATAAATCGATCTACTTCTGAGATGAAACGCTGATGAACCGCCACCAATAAAAGAACAGGGAATGGATATCTCTGGTCTCTCACAAGGTGAGAAGCCTCTGTGGAACGTTCGGGAAAGAGTCTTATTGTTTAACATTTAACAAATGGATCAATATGTTAGGAAAGATAAAAGTGACGTGACGTGGCCAATATGGTGACCCATACTCGGAATTAGTACTCTGCATTTAACCCATCCAAAGTGCAAACACACACAGCAGTGAACACACACAAACCCGGAGCAGTGGGCAGCCATTTTTTTTGCTACGGCGCCCGGGGAGCAGTTGAGGGTTCGGTGCCTTGCGAGGGCACCGCAGTCTTGTATTGCAGGTGGGAGAGAAGCTGTACATTCACTCCGCCCACCTACAATCCCTGCCATACGAGACTCGAACCCACAACCTTGGTTACGAGTCCGACTCTCTAACCATTAGGCCAAGTCGTTACGGTCCCCCCCAGGACTTTCTGGGGCTAAATACTAAATGACTATTAATATAATTAACTTGAAAACCATCACAGAGAGTGCATTAAAGAAATGCAATGAAGTAATTTGTTGTCATATGCAGTGTAAGCACAGCTGTCGATTTACAAGAGGCAGCTTAGAGCTTGATGGGCTTAAGCGTGTGTTTTTTGCTAAACACAATGACAGACTGTCACTGAATAGAAAGCGCAAGGGACCATGTTCCTTTTAGGCACAATTCAGAGCAATGCAAACAGAAGAAGAAATCGACAATGCAGCTTTACTGAAGCTGAATTTGTTCTCTTTTGCAATTTAGGTCTTGCATACTCATACAAAAAAGACGAAATCAAATAACAGCCCATTTGTACATCAATTAATTTTGCAGTGTTATGAAACATTCAGCTGAACATTTAATTTTTCATTTGAAATAAACTGTTGATTTTTTTTTCAGTCAATGCAATCTAAATCCCAGAGGACGGCGGCCAATATCCTAGCAAAAATTTTTTATTAGCATCGCAGGAAATTTAGACTGTGATCTCAACATATGCATAAATGACAGTGAAAATCATAGACGATAATTATGTTATTAATGCAGCTTTAATTAGAGTTAGAGAAATACCTCTATTATTTGAAACTTTTAAAGGCCTGGATTAGCTGGCTGCCTCTGGCTACTAATGAAACTAAAGAAACTACAGATTCTTAAACGCTCAAACTTGTTTACTTCAGACCATGATAATAATCATGTGATACATACACTGTAAAAATGGTATGAGCTATCTACTTAAAAATTAGGGTACGCTTTGGTTAAGGCGTAAAAACATTTAAAAGCTTGATTTTTTTTTTAAGGAATCTACCTTCAATCATGTAAAATCTCCTGAATTATTTAATCTGACACAATAAATGTAATATTATTAGTTTTGAGTAAGGCCCGTTTGTTTTTGACTGAGTTATTTTGTACAATTAAAAGACTGTATGCAGCCGAGACAACTTTTTCTCAAGCAGGAAAAAACTTGTTACTGCACTAGCATTAACAAAGCTACTGCTCATTGAACAAAGCATCATGCCTCATAGTAGTAGTACATGCAGTTAACCATAACTATAAGCTCTACTCTTCTGCACAATGGTAACGACAGAAACTTCAACTTAGAAATTCTTTCAAATGTCAAACATAACTGAACACTAAACATTAATAGATGTTTCCCTTTTCTCAAAAACACAAAGTAGCGCTTAATTTCTATATTTACTCTCCATTTCCAGTCATATGCAAAGCATGCTAGGAACTAACAATCACTGCCAAAATAAAACTGTAAAATTGAGCCAATTCTCTTAAAATAAATCACAATTGAACCACAATTTCTTTAATAAAATATACACACTATTTTTAATTATCACCTAAATTTTTTTTATGAAAATTACAAGACCCATGACTTATTTTTTTTACAGTGTATAGTTTTCTTGTTGAATATCTTGTTCACACTCTGTTTAAAGCTAAGAGTCAAACTCAGTTTGAAATACCTGGGCGATGTTGGCATGAGAGGCCAGGCGGATCATGATATCCAGTTTCTCCAGTTTGACATAGATGGGGTCATTGTACTTGACAAAGAACACTTTGATCTCTTGCTTCAAAATCTCAGGCCTGCAGGTAGCGAGAGAGAGATCACCATTTGAGGCTCAGTCAAAACATTTATAAATGCTAAGCAAACAGACAACCGGACAATATTGCCATCTAGTGACAATACAGAATGTACTCATGTGTAAAAGACACTGACTGATTAGATTACAAACTAGTGACACAGAAAACAATTTAAAAAAAGACTGAAAAATATAAGGAGAGCAGTCTAACCGTTTCTGCACAATAAGGTTGATGTTCCTCAAGGCCACATATTGGACCTCGGGTTCCCCAGACAACAGCGTGACGAGGGGAGGAGAGAGCTTCTTCAGAAGAGTGTTGTAGTAATCAGAGTCTTTGGGCAGGAGCTCCAAAAACTTCATCAGTACCTTCACTGCTGACAGCACCACAGCCGAGTTAGCATGAGAGAGACGTGGGGTCACACGCTCACAGATACTAAAAGAGACAGAAAGAGGGAGTTCAGAAAGATGATCTGGTATTTTTTACAGAAAAGGTTTACTATCTTTATTTTCAGAAAAAAATAACCTGATATATGTTCTATTATTGAGGCAAAATCAAGAGATTGATCATGGAAGACAAAACCCCTATTAATCCAAACAACAAATTGTTGTTTGGATTGAAAATTGTACAACGAATTGTTTGCAGTTTTTCAACCTTGGATTTGGATGATTTTAAAATGTCTCACTAAAGTTGGCATGGAATGGAACAAAATAGAAAATAAAGTGTGGAGTACCTCAAGGTTCTATCCTGGATGCTTTTTTTGATCCCTTTCCTTTGACCAAAAAAAAACACTATATACTTTCATTTCATATACTGTTAAGCACATCTTGACAATGTGATTTCCACCGTACTGACAAAAACAGTGGGGTATCACAAAAATATTTTTTCTCTAAGGAGAAATACCATTTACTATTATTTTTAATATTTTTTATTTATTTAAAGGTTTAGTTCACCCAAAAATGAAATTAGCTTGTGTTTTACTCACCCCAGATGCATCCTAGGTGTATATGACTTTATTCTTTCAAACGAATCCAGTCAGAGTTATATTAAAAATAGTCTTTGATCGTCAGCTGTTTAATGGCACTCAGTGGGTGTTGCAGTGCATCAGTCCAAAAGAAGTTAAATAAAAAGCGCCCATCCATAAAAATCCATTTTGGGTGAACTAACCCTTTAATATTAATAAATAACATTCAGACAGAGAAATTTGTTGAAATGCCTTGGACTGAATAAATCAATCCCTGCATTAAAAACCAAATCCTTGATTTGAATTTCTTCCCTTTGATCTTCCCTTGAATTTCCTGTTATAATCTATGCAATTTATAAGCACTTCGTGTGACTTGTATTGAACTATTGTTTATGCTTCTCTAAAAATTACATATGAATTCTATGAATAGAATTCAATGAAGCGCTACACAAAAAATTAAAGGCAAGTCTCTATTTCCTCTCAAGAGACTTATCCCCCAACAAATCTGTTTATCTCTTAGTTTATCTCAGTCTGAAAGGGAAAATGACTATCATGTAAACAAATTCTCAGTTCTAATGAAATTTCATCTTAAAATAAGCCTTTGAGGAAACTAAATTAATGGTAAAAGCTCAAGGTAGCACTAATCATTTTTATTGCTGTTCTATTTGCAGTCTAAAAATAAACAGCAATATTATCATATGCCTGGTATATGTAATTAATCTTCTTTGACAATCACAAGTACAAGAATCAGCTTGTTGACATTTACCGGCTAGAAAATTGCTCTGACATGTCTGAGTTTAACCTGTCAAAGCAGACAACAGGTTTTTTACTGTCTCTAATCCACTTCAGGTTTTTTGTAATGCAAATTCATAGTAACAGGACAGAAAGAAAACCTGTAAACTACATAACTGCTCCAGACCATTAAAGAGACCAGTTTTCATAAGATTATAGAGACTGGTTGCCACATATACGTCTAAACTAAAAAAGGTCTAAAGATATCTGTCTGCCTGTGCAGTGTCTAACTAAGCAATGTACATTGCATTTTCTTAAATGTAGTTTTAATTAAGTCATCCATAAAAATAAATCTTCAGTGGTTTAATGTTGGAAATTATTAATGTAATTGGACAATTAAGACAGCTATAAATATTAGTATTGTTTGCGGGGAGTAGTAACCCTCTGGCTTTAAATTAAAGTATTATTATTATGAAGTTTTACCATTTTGTACATTAAACTTTCACAAGATCCTTTATCATTTTTTGTTTTCCATTTAGTGAAGTTTTGGTATTTTATTTAATAATAATAATAATAATAAAAAAAAAACAATCAAGCATCATTATTATTAATGTCCTATGATTAGCTATAATCACAGTTTTGGCCAAATTGTGAAGCTCTACAAACAAGCAAAGCATTGATATTTTTTCTCCAAATTGGGCCCATTTTAAAGGTGACATTTCATGAAAATCTGACTTTTCCAGGGTTTAAGTGCTATAATCATCTACCAACCAAGGAAACATGAAAAAAAAGATTAACCCAATAACTTTGTTTAGGTAAGACTTTTTCTGCAAGAGTCTGTGGGAAAAGGATCGCGTCTGATTTACGCTTCGGCCTTGGTGACGTGGCAAGGGATCTCATTGTTAATATTACCAACCGCCAATTACTCTGTGAATAGAGTTTCCACACCAGCGAGGCGCGGATTGGTGTTTTCACCGCAAGACGCACGGGTTGACCAGCTCTCTGCCAGGCGAAAAAAAAAAAGTGAATGGGTGAGAAAAGCAAAAACAGCATACCTGTTTCTTCTTTGGCTGCACCGACAGCACAAGAAACCCATATATTAGAGGTCCAGGCAACATGCAGCGGACAGGACACGCGGGATCAGGGTGATTTAAGTTGATTTATTTACAATGTATAATTGCTGCATGCCCACACGAACTTAAGATCAACTGCACTTTATTTCCCCAGCTGTTATACCTTCAGACAATAACCAACGTTTTTGTAACTCGTGTGATTTTACGTAATATTGTGTGTGAAATGAAACTATAGTTTAGTACTCACATCTGTGACAGCCGTTTCTGTCGGTGTGGGGCACCAGAAAGCCGTATATCGATAAGTTTAACGTCTATGGTGAAACACATGATTGTCAGCGCGATAACATATGACAGAACCAAAACAGATGTTTTTAGCTTGTCCGAGCTGTAATGGCGCAGCTCTACTCTGAAAAAGGGGGCGGAGAGCAGCAGCTCATTTGCATTTAAAAGAGACGATACCCCGAAAAAAACCGAGTGTTTCTGTTCACTCAAGGATAGACACTTGGTGTTTTTTTTTTTTTTTTTTTTTTTTTTTTTGTTTTCTTTTTCAAATATATAATCAATATCTGGTGGAGTATTTTGACTAAAACTTCACAGACCATGCTGGTGACACAGAGACTGTATTAACATATTGTAAAAGGGGCATAATATGTCTCCTTTAAAATGTAACTAGGTATGAAAAATGTGGTATATAAATAAAATAGCCTTGGCTAAAGGGTACAAAACCTGTGGAAAAATTCAAATCTTGCTGATACACATAAGATAAAAAAATATATATGTAAATGTAAATGTAAATAAAATCATTCGCTCTCCATAATCTCCATACACCTGTAGAGATAAAGAAACCAGTGACTATGAAGATTATTATCCCCTCACCTCTGGGCCTCACGCTCGTCTTTGGGGTTGTAGTTGGAGAGACAGTCCAGGATGAAGATCTGACCCCACTCAGTGCATTCATTGAGGGCTGTCAGGAGCTTATTGATGTTCTGAGGATTCAGGTCCAGAAGGTTGCTGTTGGGGTGAGACTCGCTGATCTCAGACAGGGCAGCAACTGCATTAGCCACAACCTATGTGAAAATCAGATATCAGTAAAGAATTGTGAATGGGGAAGTATGCATTTAGGACAATTAGATCCAAAGTATCTAACCATGGGGTTGGAATCAGCGATCAGGTCCCTGAGAGAATCCAGGAAGCCCTGGTCCTCCACCATCTGGGCATTGATGTCATGCAGTTTGGCCACGCATACTGCAGCGGTCTTCCTCACATAGGGGTCTTCATCCTTCAGACACTTTCGCAGAGGCTCGCACAAGTACTCAGTGATCTTGTCCACACGAATACAGCCCATTGTACGCACAGCCAGAGCTCGGATCAGAGGGTTTGGATCCTCACAGTCCTAAAAAAAAAGAAAGAATAACTTCAGACCTCTTGGTGGAATTTTACAAAATCATAGTACACTGATGTCCAAATTTGATCCAAACTTTAACAGCAATTCTCACCTTGACAAAGCTGTTAACGGCCATGATGGCCATGTCAGGTTGACTCTTGGCATAGTTCATAAGGTACAGGTAAACCAGTTTCTTCAGCTCCAGGTTATCGGTCTGCATGCAGTTTACCACATCTGGAAACAAGGAACTAAAGATACAGGTAAAAAGGTATTAGCATAACTATTAGGGTCAAAATAATCATCTTTTAAGAAATGTGGGAGGTATGAGTGCATATCTGATTCAGTAATGGTGATAAACGAGACAGTCAAAGCACCTGACATCCTTGCCCACTGTCATGGCTGCAATGACTTTCTTTACTGCCTCTTTCCTCTTCTCCTTCTTCTCATTGTTCAGCTCGGCCTTCAGCTCAAAGATTTCACCTGTAACAGAGAGTAACATGATTAGTGCTCATCTGATCTGAAGTTTTCAGAGGCTAATGCTTATATAAGTTCTATGGAGCAGAAGAGTAGCATTAAATTCACAATTATTCTACACACAAGTACACTATATTTAGTCAAAATAAACGTTGTTTACTATTTTACTACTATTCCACTAATTCTTGAAATATTTACTTGTCATATTTCCACTTTTAAATTAATCAGAAATGATCACTAGAGTGTTCTCGATACAAATGTACCCCTAAAATTACTTGGAAAATCAACACTTATTATAGATTGGTGGTGTGTCAGAGTGCCTGTATTAAAACTGAAAAGATCGAGGAACTTTGTGTGTGTCTTCTACTTAGGTCATTTACAGAAATGAGAGTGCAAATGCAGAGGCATCATGGCCATTCAAAGCAAAGGGCACGTGCCTTTCAGATTTTTGGGCCAAACATATTTGAATGCAAATTTCAAGACAAAAATTTAATATTTTTACATTTTATAATTCTGTTCCACAATTATTGCAGGAACAGAACTGATAATGCCTCAAAATCAGTGGCCTTTGGTGAAATTCACATTTTGAAGTCAAAACGTGTATTTTAGCCTCTATGATTTGTGCATATCCAATGGGTTTTTACGTGTGGGTGGTTGGGGGGGATCTGGAATACTGAATCAATGATAATATCTTATTAATAATGCATGTTCCTGTTCCAGTTCATGATTTAAAAGTATGTAATGGGATCTGAAGACATTGTAGTATTATTACAGTGAAACTTCAAGTAAATTTTTATTATAGATAATTATTTTTATATGGAGTTGGGTTTTGAGTTCAGTTGTAATTTTTCTTGGTTTTATCTTGGTTTAAAATATTTTCAAAATCTCAGGATTTCAGTCCAAGTCCAACCCAAATTTACATCACTAAACTATCATGACTCATAATAAAGAACGAAACACCAGAACTGAACATACATGGTCTAAAACAACATACAGAAAATATCATATCAAACTGTGAGTAAATTGCTCAGGGGTTTTAGATCAGGGCCCCTCGCGTGTGCGCTGGTAATCTTTGGCAAGGGTAAGGGAGTCTCTAAAACGTGCTTCAGAGCGTGTCGTTATATTTAGTGATGGGACAATATGCGCGAATTACTTTCACAATTATTTGCCAACTTATATTTAAGAGCAGGAAATGCACTGTATAATGAAAATTTTTTTTTTACAATTGTGCCATACGTCCAGCCAGGCTCGTTATACACCACCGCTAACTGAAACCAATAGTGTTTCTCATCTGTGAAGGAAGAGCGAAGTTAACGCTAAGTTTCACCGTTTACCTACAGACTTGCTGTAATGGAATGAATACGGTTTATCACGTGCATCCATGGCGAAAGGACTTAGACCACCCCAGAAACTTTTGCTCTAAAAAGTGGAGGGCACAAGTTTTTTGACCATACAAAAAGGCTAATTTCAATGATAAGGGTTCTTCACCCTATGACTTCCACAGTGGCTGCTTTGACGCACCGGTACAGAATATTTTGAGTTAGAATCATGTCAATCTGTCACCAGCCTCTATCCCTCTTACAAAGTGGCTTTTTGTGAGTCGTCCTCACACTACCTGTGTTGAAAACTTTGGCATGCAACTGGAAAATCAGTCGGTCAATGCCGCCAGAGAATTACACCCATTGTATACAGAGACTGCATGTTCTGAAACAGTCCCTAAGAAGCATATACCTAAATCGATTTCACCGCGAGGGATTGGAAAATAATAAAGGAATTGTTTGCCTACTAATTGGTAAAAAGGATATTTCCTTTATAACTTCTAATTTGTTTATCATCCTATCATAGTTTTCCTCAGCTTAAAACCATTAAAACTGTTATCTCTCCAGCACGACTCGCGAACCTGATCACATCTGAGGACGAGTGTTCCCATTTGGCAATTACAAAATATTGTTCGTTGTTCCCCAATTGGAGTGAATGTAGCATGGGAGGTTCTGCCCGTGATGCAACTCTTCATCAAAAAAACACCACACTCTATAACATGATTGGGCAGATGGAGCTACATATAACATAGTGGCGCAAGGCCTCTGTATATTTGTACAAATCTCAGAATTTCACAGATACTATGTTGTTATTGAAAATGTGTATCTTATAACCTATTTATTGACAGCGGATGTCTTGCGTTGAGGGACTAGCCCGCTAGAGGTCCAATAGGCCAGAGCTGCTAAACAAGGCTCCTTAAAGAACTAGCTGCCTGGCGAAGACTCCCAAGTCACCAGTCGTCCCGGCAGAAACTGAGGAAAATCTTAGAGGGCGATCATGAGGAAACATAGAATCTCCATTCCCTTTAGCCACTAATAAATTATTACTCTCAACACGCACCACGTAGCACAGCCTTAGTTCCAGCAGTTGTCGATATTCCAACCTCCGGCATCTGTCCAATTTACCTCCCAGTGAGTATTTCATAACCCAAAAGTGAATTCCAGGCATTTTCTCTTTATAGGTCAATCCGACACACTACACAAATTTCAAAGGAAGTTGTTGGATGGCGTTTTCACACTACACGAATGTCGTTCTCCCTAATGTCAATCATAAGCATTCACATTGCAGGACTTGGGTGCGACAAAGTCATATTATTTCTAGATATTTAACTGGCTAAAATAATCTGGGACATTGGCAGACCCCCGCATATCACCCGCCCCCTTCTCTCTTTTACCCTAATGCATAATTCAGTTGCTGGGATATACGAATGAAAAAGATTATGAAATATGACGATGGCCAATCAAATCTTTTTTTCCGGAAAGTTTCTCTTACAGTTTGTTTTACTTCTTCTCCACACAAGTTTTTTTTCTGGATCACTGGGACCTCTCCCAGTGGACAAAGCAATGTAAAGTTAATGACATCGCAGGTCACTGAGCAGTTTTATATAAGGCAGATCTTTGCTAAACACTTTTTTATCATTTTTTTTAATGCAATTAAGTTTTAAATGTCTTTACAGGTTTGACAGGCTCGAATAATTGGGGACTGCACGGTTCCTCCAAGTGGTTTTTTTGGCTGCACAACCCCTGCCACGGGGTGCGAGAGTGATCAGTACGTGTTGGCCCGGTACCCGCCCCACTGATACCCTGGACATTGCCACCTCAAGGGGGCCTTCGGATCACTTTTGGTCTCACCATTGCAAGCTGAAGAACAATGCCGAAATTTCACCACCTTGTGTGATGATGAGTGTCTTTTGGAGCAAGACCGATGTGGTTGTAAGCAAATTGAGAACATGAATTGGTTAGTTATCTTCGTGATGATATGTCAGAGGTGTCATCTGGTACCTGGAGCGGCCAATAGCGCAGATCCACTTCAACCAGCCCCAACACAATTGCTCGAACTTCCAGTCCTCTAGTCAATCCGGAAGACCTTGATTAGCTGATTTAGGTGTGTTTGATTGGGATTGGAGCTAAACTCTGCAGGATTGTGACTCTACAGGAGCAGGACTGGACACCCCTGTGTTAGGATAAAGCATTCAAAATGTGCCTCTATCTAGGCAAGGATTGCTTGGGGTGCAGAGTGCCAACAATATGCAATTACCATAAACGCAGAGACTGGCCACCAAGGTCCAAGTCCTATGGCCTATCTTAAAGTGAAGTGTGAGAAGGTGCCCACAATTATCACCACCTATGCCAAGAGGTTTGGTTACTCTTCATCGCAAATGTTCCACTTCATGTATGTCAACATATCAACACATTTTTCTTTTCCTTCCCTATTCAAGTGTGGCTGAATATATTCCTGGTGCAGCTCAAATGACTGGATTGGCTATTAGCGATGAAAAAAACATTAAGAGGCAGATTGAGATGATCATACTTGTCCCAACCGAAAGGACCCTGGACATCATTATTAAGACCCCAACAGTAAGCAACAATCTAATGATTGGTTAACTATGCCTTTTTTTTTTGACAACACTTTCTAAGATTTGTGAATTTGCAGATGACCTTGTCAGTGTCGAACTTGGTTCTTCCAATCGCTTTGCCATTTGAGGCTATCCAGGCCTATCCAGAAAATGATGTCACAGACATAATTCGAAACCTTTATATAGAGACTAGTTCAGGTTAGTAAAGCATATTAAGCTGGCCTTTCGTTTTTCATGAATTGATCTTTTTTTCAGTAAATGTTTGTTTGTCTCACTATTTAGCTAAATGCAGTAAGGTCAGAAACACCTTTACTACATTCAACTATAAGAAGTACAACTATGAAATTCCCCTTTCCTGCTACCAAGTCTTAGTTCAAGACTGCACTTCAGAGCACAAATTCATAGTCCTAATAAAAAAAGATGATGTCTTTGAGCATGAAGACCTAAACATTAAGGTGGCAGACATGTAAGTCCAGCTCACAGATATTACTAGTTCCATTATACAAAAGCAACCTCACTGCAATATCCAATGCTTTATTCAACCACAGCGATGTTGACATATACCACCAGAAGAGTGCAGTGAAGGTTAAAATGAATGGAATTGAAATACCAACCAACAATATTTCATACCAGAACCCAACAGGTTGAAGTTCTCTCCACATTATTTTGGAATAAAAGTATGTTGCTTGCATCATGACTTGATTTGTCATATGACTTTTACTGGGATGCTGGTCTTTGCCTTGGAAGGTAGTCTTAGAGTGTTTACCTGTACATTTATTAGGATTTGTTGTTGTAGGTACCATAAAAATTGAGCAGAAGGGTCAAGGTATCGCTCTCTATGCCCCAGGCCATGGTCTTCAAGAGGTCTATTATACCAGTGACCAGTGGATGGTAAGTCAAACAATGAATTTGTCGATTTGTATATTTTTATTCCTAATTTACTTATATATATATTTTTTTTTTTTATCTGTGTGTTCGTTTGTCCTGTAATTCTTTTTACAATGTGGATGCTTCTGTCATGTTTGAAACCAAAATTCATCGTATGTGTAAAACAAACCTCTCCCTGGCCATAAAATTTACATCTGATTCTGATCGATTTCTGAAAACAATTTGCCAAATAATGGGCTAAAAATATAAGTACAGTATTCATGTGTAGTGTTATAAACAAGGTGAACAGTTTACACTTGGATTGAGTTGCCACACACGTGTCCAAAGGTGGTCTTAAACCTTTACATGTGTGCGCTTAGAGAAGTTGTGTTCGATTATTTCTCAACACTATCAATTTTCTCGGACTTTTGTTAGGTTTATTGTTGTGACCCCCCCCTGCGTGAAGGGACAGTTGTGGGTTATCACTGTGAAGGCTGATGGAGAAACCGACAGCGAGTTACACAACCAGTGGAGACATGACCAAGAGTTCAAGTCAGCTTGCCCACTCATGGTGTGCTTCCCGCTGACAGATGCCATGATGCCATTGCCGTTAAGATTGTTGGGACACTGTGCTATTACAAAAATGTCCATTCTGTTTCTTTAAAGACATTTTAACAAAAATTAAAAACACACACCCCCCACCACCAAATTAAACACAAAAAACATAATTTTTTTTTTCTTTTTTCTCCAAAGATGACGCATGAACTTGAATCTGTGAAGTGGAGTAGCAGGTAATTTGACTCCTACTGGACAGCCCCCATCTACTGTACTCCATTGAGCTGGTTGCGCTGTCTGCCAGGCCTGGTCCCAATGAGAACCTACTCTGTCACGGTTGGATACCACTGCTATGTCCACTGTTTGTAAGTGATGTGACTACTGTGGCTGACGATATGACTCTAGTCCTGTAATCTCAAATGGTTTTGATTTATGAAGCAGATTTACAGTTCTTAAAAATTCAAAATGATTACATAGGCCTGAAAAGAAAATTCATTTGGTTAATATTGTTGCTCCCATTTTTATCTAGATCCGTGTCTCCTAGACCCAACTCAATTCATGGTTGGGGGAACCTCTATGAGACAGCGAAGACTGGAGTGAGAGGACTACCTCAGTTTGCTTTCGGGCCTGCCCCGCTTGCATGAACAGTTGCTTAACTCTACGTCTCTGGTCCAGTAGCCCATTAATAAAACCCTTTTAAGCCGCTTGTAAAGTGAACGCCTTAATTTCAATAAATCTGAATTCCATTGCATTCTCTTGAAATATTTGCCTCTCTGCTCCATATTTTTCCCTTCCCTTCCCCGTTTTTATTTACAATTTTTAAATGGGCCCATGATTTCCTACTGTTGTCTACTTCTGCTGTAACCACCATAGATACTGAGGGGAACACACACAGCAATGGGATGACAGATTCTTATATTTTAAGAGTCATGAAAATAGAACATAAGGGGCATTCACAGTGAAATACTAACTGACACTAGATATTCCTCTCCTATACTGAATATTAAGACATTCACCAGCACTAAACTAAACAAGTAAATACTACTCTGAATGATTTTTAGAATTATGGACCAAGTCTCAGAATTAGTATCTCTTGACCGTTGTATTAATCTGTGTAATCAATCAATCTACATATCGGTCCTACTTTCTATATTTTAATTCAAGTTTGATATTGCCACCATCCTGAGTCTCAATGCACATGTCAAGAGAAATGGCCTCTGAGGACTTAAGTATTACTTTTATGGTCAAAAATGTTTGATTGAAGGCTAAAATCACAGGATTATTCAGTTAGCAAGAAAGGCAAACATTGCTTAGAAGAAAAATAAACCAGTTAGTCAGTATAGCAATATACCCTAAATCCAATGCAATGTTATCTTAATGTACATTGTCCCTTGCACTGGGATTCACACAAACGTTTCCCCAAGAAAAAAAGAAATAATTATGGGGAAAGGTAGTAGCAGTCTGTACAAGTACTTATCACTGAAACCCAAGGAATTCATAAAATGGCAATAGAAAAATTTTTGTGGTGTGTAAATTTTAAAAAATTCTAAATTTGCCACAATTATGAGTGATTAACATGCATACTTCTTCCCAAATAATATACATTGTAATAACATTGAAAAATAAGCACTTACTTAACATTATCTTTTAACTTGACATTATTATTATCTTATTATATTATTATTATCTTTAACTTGATATTATTCACTTGACACTATAATTTCTAAACTTTAAAACTAATAGACAAAACTAAAACCATCAGCAGTCAGCTCTCAGCTCCACACATACAAGAACTCAAACCAACCGCATCCATTGCTAAACCTCCCCTCCCCTCCTTCTGTCTCCTCACTGAGGCAGAAGTAACTCAACTTTTCCTCTCTAGCTATCCTACATCTTGTCCTCTAGACCCAATCTCCTCACACCTCCTCCAAGCAATCTCTCCAACACTTTTACCAGCACTCACACACTATTTTTACCACCATCCATTAAGTAGGTCGGGAACCCACTGCTTAAAAAGTACATTAAACCATCCCACTACACCTTTTCTCTCTTCTCATAGTGAAACACTTAACCTCGAACGACGCCCGTTTTCAACCATGGCAGATTTTCTCACATACAATAATCCAACTGGACAATAAACAATTCAGGTTGCAGAAGTGACCACTTCAACCTGAGGCATGCCTTCAGTTACTGTCAGTCACTGAAGCCTTGGGATGTGAAAGCGATTCCTAAAGCAGTTCTCATTCGGCTGGATCTTTCTGCGCCATTTGAACACGGTAGATATCAGAGTATTCTGTATCACACCTGTCTCATCATCTTTGGCCACATCATACAGAGATTCCACTAGTGTGGTTGTGACTCCTATATCCACCGGAAGGTTTTCAGAGTTTATCGCCTTCTTATATTATATAGCATCAGCAACCTGGTCACATGCGGGCTTCCTCAGGGATCAGTTTTGGTACCCCTCCTTTTTCTCATAGATAACTACACAATGGGACCCACATACAAGACTTGGTTTATCTACACATGCTAGTCTGATGAAATTAACAAGCTGTATCTGTATATTTTAACCGATGAGCCAAGGTTTAGTGCCATGGATCGCAGGCATGCATGGTTGACATGACCTATAGCCATGTGGATGAAATAGGCCGTGTGCATACTCACGATTTTTGCCTTTGTGGACAGTTACAATGTTTTGATTTTATATTCGTTCCTTGTAAGGCTTTATGTGTTGATTCAATTCCAAATTATGGAATTAGTTTCGGCCTCACTACGCTCAAACAACTTTCAAGGAGATAAAACCAACCATTGCACAAAGATATCTTGATGACTCTGCATCAGTGAATCTGATTTCCCGGAAAACAGTTCCCGCGTACGTTTGTTCAGAAATCGTGTACATCTATTGATGACCACGCTACGTTCAACTACATCCAAAAGGGAAATTTAAAGGGCTCCGCATCATGCAGGTTGCGTGCACAACTATCAGCAAAATTATCAGGACTTCCCCTACCCATGGAGCATGCTGAACAACTTCTTGCCCTTGCACTTTCTAGGCGGATACTGCAGCGGATCTTCTGAAGGACTTCATCATGTGATGAAATCAAACCTTACAACACGATGCACCGAATGCTAGCAGCTATGTATCCGTGTCTTCAAGGAGCACAAAACGCGGCCATTGTCAAAACTCTCTTATCTACAGGACTGGATACCGTTGCTGATCGCCATCCAAGTTCAAGCTATTGATGCACTGCAATCTAGAAAAGCATGGTGTCTCAGCATCCCTTACTTAACATACTACTATACTCGTTATTTTCAAATCTACTATCCACGTCCAGCTTAGCATGAGATTACAAGCCTGAGAGACGCATCACCTGTGATCCCTCAAGAGAGCACCAACAATCACTTTCCAGACATTTTCATCCACCGTTCGTGCTGGCGGACTGGTCCTTCCACCCCCCTCTGGAATGCTGAATCCTGACCAATTTTCCAGGCCAGCTGGCAACACATTCCCTCCATTCATCAATAGTTGATTTGGCATCCCTAATTTAAAAAGAAAAAAAAAAAACACCATTTCCTTTTCTTTCCTTAATCCCTCTCTGTAGTTGTACCTAATCGAAACAATGTCTGAGAAACTCTCCCTGCTATAACAGAAGTCCTAGGTTAATTTACCGGTACATGTACAATACTGTGCTTACTAATAAGCCATCATTCCTTCTTAACTAAGCAAATGATACTTTAGCATGATGTACATGCACGACTTATTAACGAGAACTAATTCATTCATAAGGATACTACTACTGCCCAGCATAAAGAGTCTATCTGATTAATAGATTAAGAATTATATGAATTGCTATTAAGTAAAAGTGTCATCATGTATTAATTCCTTAATAACATACTGTTTAGTATATACTAATAAGCCTAAAATAATTGTGTTTAACTTTCCATTCCACACTAGCGGCCTCATAAGCAGGTATTACACGCCAGTTGGTCGGCTCCTTAACGGAATCTTTTTAGATATGATTTGCAAGATATTCATTGAGTGTTATGACTTGACTTGTTGAGGCAAATGACAATTAACTCATTGCTAAGTAATTGTCATTATGGTTAGGGGTTTTTTACTATCCCCACCAAAGTTTGAGGTCTGTGGGACTGTTTGGACAGTTTCACAGTGAATGTAATGTCAGAGAATATTTTTAAGGATGGGTAAGTTGAGCTGCACACGAATATTAGCGCAACAGAATCTGAACTATTGGACATGATAGACCATTCCAAATCCATTTGTCCTTCGTATTGAAGGTAACACAAGCGCTTGGAGAGAGTCAGAAATAGAAATGGGCATCACTTTACTGTCAGGGATTTATTGTGCCATGTAGCGTCGCACCAAAATTCAGTGTAGACAATTTCACTTATTATAATGGGTTTTATTGTCTTTGGTTGTGTCACGCTGCTTGTGTCCAATGTAGACAAGGTGTTACAAAATACCAGTGTCTGGCTGCATGTTCTCAGTGTCCTGCCTTTGAATTCCAGAACTCAAGCTTCAACCAGATATATATTCCTGTGCCATAAACTACAAGCCACAAACAAATCTGGTACAGTGGAATTCTGGTTGTAGATGGCTGGAAATTGAAATCCATGGTTCAGTGTGGATGTCAAAACCAAAATGCTGTCTTACTTAATGCGTTAATTGTCATGTGCCTCAACAAGTAAAGTCATTCCAACCTAATGCTATATTTGCAATAACTTAGCTAAGATTATTATTAAAGCCAGACATACTGGATTTAGTGAACGGAATAGCTTTGATCATTATTGTGAATACATTAACCAGCATTAAGTTCACTATGTTTAAATAGATATAGGTGGTTAACGCGCAAAATTAAGGCAGAGGGACATTTAATATTAATAGCAATTACATATAAGAATTAAATCTTATATTTACATCAGATAGAACGTTTAGTATTTTGGCTATTAGTAATCACTAATGAATGGTTTAGGTACTACAATTAGTGGCATAACTCATGATTATTGTGGAACTAGTTAAGTCCATTAATTAATGTTATGCTGCGCCCATATTGTAAGTGTTACCTTGCCTATTTATGATGAGATCGCTTGTGATCTCCAATTGTAAGCGCCTTTGGATAAAAGCATTTGCTAAATGTATAAATGTAAATGAAAATGTAATAGGTAGACAAATATGGGCATACTGTATCAAAGTTTGAGACAAATAGAGTTGCAGATGTTGAATACTGGCATGAATAGAAATTGAATAAAGTTAATCATTAATTTCATACCATTTTTTATTGGAATGAATTAAAATCAGAATTAAATTAATTAAAATGTATACATTTAATAAGTCCCGCAGAAACTTTAAATTCATGATGAAAAGTACTGTAAGTAGAGACAGAATTTTTTTTGTATCAAGTTTGATGTACATGCATATGTAACAAATTACCAAAAAAGAAGAAAAAAAAAAGTGGACTTGGTTTTCATCCATCCATCCATGGATTTTGAAATGTGGGTGTTCTAATAAAAAATAAATGCGAGCTTGCAGTCAATTGTGGAGTGGCGTGTTTAAGCAGACTAAATGATTGGAACACTGACTTGCCATCCTACAATAAAAAGTGCTAAAAGTCAATCATTTATTCATAACAAGCTGAAGGGCTTGGCTCATAAAGCAATGACCGTCCTAAAATACTTCCTACTGCATAATAAGAAGAATATGACAAAACCAGTTTCATAGATCGGGGGAAGAAGTGAGGTCCGGAACTGGGCCAGACGTTTAACATAAATTTTACTAACAAATAAAACAAACACAAAAGTAAGTGGCACCGTCCTCATGGATGACCTGCCGCCATAAAAATAAAAAAATAAACCAAAAAGCCACACTTAAATGTCTAAGGCTCTGGTCACGCGCTCTTCTTGCACGGTCGTCATACTCCTACTTTAAGTCTTCGGAGCTCCTCCATGGGACCAAGACACCGGGAGTGGAGCAGGGCGGTATTTCCCTCATTGCTCCCCATTTATTCATTATCATTATATTTACTCTCCACCTATGCCTCACTTTCCGCCGCACGGCCTCTCAGCCCGCCCACACTCATATCACATTTTAAAATGTGAATGTGATACCTTTGGGACCTTTCCTTGAACATTGAATTTTAATCAGTTTGATGGCTTTCCATGAGTCCGGGTAAGCCTAACCTAAAATCATACGTTTATGCCAACATCTGTTTCATTCCAATCTGTGTAAACCTTCTTTCTTTCTCGTTTTGAGGAGTAATTTGAAGCTACAAGATATTCAGCTGTTCAGCAATCCACATGCAATACTACACATCAAGTTGCAAATGTGACTGGGCTAATCAAAGCACTGAATGCTTAGTGCAACCCCACAGGACTAGTGGCCCAGCGCCCACCCTTACTTGAGGACTATCCACACATAACAGAGCATTCTACATGTCTGTTTGATCATGCAGGAATTAGGCCTTCAACCCTTCTAAAATAACTGAAAGTAGGAACCATATAATAGAAATTCCTTTCTTCAAGGGATTTTAGTTCACCCTAATAACTTTAAATTTAGGTTATCTTCTGCTCCACCACACAGGCTTGCAACCAAGATGTAGGTGACTCTTGTTGTCTCAGTAGGAACACATAACAAACCGATTTTTAAACACAAAAAACCAATCACCGAACAGTATTTATATCGTTTTTCAGTTTCTTGCACAGACCGATCATATCGTGTCTTTACACATATATAAGGGACTCATCACAGAGCGGAGGGTCTTAATTTTTGGTTTGTTTGGTCGTATGTTGTTTTTTTCTACTCTCAAAGCCGTGATTACCTCACTCCATTATAAGAAGGACAGACTGCATGGTTGTGTACAAACTCTTCTATTTGTGTTTACTGAAAGATTTAAACAACAGTCACCTCTATCTGGAGACGCCTGGGGTAAGCAGTCGCCTTTTCCTTTATTAACATCACAATGTCATTTGGGGTGCCTTTCATGGCGTGATTACTTTCCTCCCCATTCCCCTTTACTGATGACAACATGTCAACAGGGGTTTGCTTGACGCCTGTTTGAGTGATACCCGTAGATGGCAGGGCTTCGAATATGTCCAGTGTGTGAAATATATACAAATTTGCATTGAGCCAATTAAAAATAATTATAAATATATATCATTTTATTACATGATTAAAAGCAGCAATTGTAACATTTATAAAATCATAACTTTTCATCTTTATCCTTAGGTAATTGTACGTATTCTTTACATCACAATCCTGTGAACCCAGTCACAAAAATGTTACTCCCTGTGTAGAAATATATACCCCCTTACTAATATAACAGGGCAAAACCTGGCAAAAAAAAACGATAAATTTCTACTGTAATAAAGAACTAATGAGCTTTTCTTTAACTTTTTTTGCCTTTTTAAGTATACAACATATAAATGCTGAAACCATTGGCCCCCGGGAGGATGACATGACAGGCCAGGGTAACCTAACCTAATTGATATTGATGTTCAGATAAGTTGACCAGCCAAAAGCCTAATCTTATGTACTTTTTGACACACATCTAAAAACATCTGTTAATATTTAATTTAAAAATGAATACTTATTCAGAAAGATACCACTATAAAAGATCTGATGCTCTGAGGAGTTCTTCACAAACCATCAGCCATGAGAGCTGTTGTGCTTGCCCTGACTGTAGCCCTTGTGGGTAAGTACAATTTTTAAGTGAATGTCTTCATTTTTCTCTTTAAGGAAAGTACATTTAGAACCTCTTTAAAAACTAAATTAGACAAGCAATTGTCAAAGCATATTCTATCATTTGTTTTTTCAGCAAGTCAACAGATCAACCTTGGTAAGTAATATTTGGCTCAATATTACTTGATTTTTTTTAAACTGATAATTTACAACTATTGCATTCTTGCTTAAACTCAGAGAAATACTCTACCTTTTCAGTTCCTGAGTTTGCCCTCGATAAGACCTATGTGTACAAGTATGAGGCTCTACTCTTGGGCGGTCTTCCTCATGAAGGTCTGGCCAGAGCGGGTATAAAAGTCAGCAGCAAGGTTCTCCTCAGTGCCGTGACTGAGCACACCTTCCTGATGAAGGTAATGACTATTAAGAACTGTAGAAATTGTTAGATTTCCACACTAAAGGACTAAAATAAATGTAGCCATAATGGGCAGTTAAAAGCAACAATGCCCTCATTAAAGTGAAGATGTTTCCTTACAGCTCATGGATCCTCTGCTCCATGAGTATGCTGGCATTTGGCCCAAGGATCCATTTGTTCCTGCAACTAAGCTCACCTCAGCACTGGCTGCTCAGCTTCAGATTCCCATCAAGTTTGAGTATGCTAATGGTGTGGTTGGAAAGGTATTTGCCCCTGCAGGAGTCTCCCCTACAGTCATGAACTTGCACAGAGGTATCCTCAACATCCTTCAGCTCAACCTCAAGAAGACCCAGAACATCTATGAGCTGCAAGAGGTGAGAAAGTGATCCTATTACATTTTTTAAATTTATTTTGAGTTCTGCACTCTGCCATTTTTTTCACTTGTCCTAACGGGCCGGCGACCTCAGGGAGTGTGTCAGGATCATCACTATGTAATCACATGGGGAGGATCAATATGGCAACACAACCAGTCTTCGTCACCAAGTCTACACCGGATCTGACCACGGCCAGGAGGGATAAAAGGACATGGCTTGGCCATACACTGAGAGGTGTTTGATGAATGCACAGAGGTAATGAAGATAAGGACCGGAAAGAACTGAAATATTTATTCAATTAAAATGCCAGAAGTCAAATGGTCCCATACTATTCTCTCAACAGAGGGTCAAGAGTCTGATTGAAACTGCAACTTACAACTACATCATGAAACCAGCTGCCGCCGGAGTACTAATCGCTGAGGCAACAGTTGAAGAAGTGCATCATTTTTCACCCTTAAATGAGATCCATGGTGCGGCAATGATGGAAGCAAAGTATGATTGATCATCTATGACATTTCTATTAAAAATATGAACTAACAATATTCCTAACATACCGCATTAACTTTAAGTTTAAAACTGAAACTTAATTGAGTTGAAAATTTCAGACAAACCTTGGCTTTTGTTGAGATTGAGAAGACCCCTGTTGTTCCAATCAAAGCTGATTACTTGGCCCGTGGATCCCTGCCGTATGAGTTTGCAACTGAGATTCTTCAGACTCCCGTTCAACTCATGAAGATCAGTGATGCCCCAGCCCAGGTATAATTCATTCCTTAAAAACCTTTAAAAAAATCTCTGAGACAAAGCCTTTGATCCATGTTGAAGACATCAACTGAGTGTTGCTCCTACTCTCTCTAGATTATTGAAGTCCTAAAGCACCTTGCTGCAAACAATGTGGCCATGGTCCATGATGATGCTCCCCTTAAGTTTGTTCAGCTCATCCAGCTTCTGCGTGTTGCCACCTTAGAAAACATTGAGGCTATCTGGGCTCAGTTCAAGGACAAACCAGTTTACAGGTACAATTTGTGAACAATAAGTTAATAAGAATATAATACTAGGGCAGTTTTTATTATGAATACATTTTTATAAATG
>JADLZN010005327.1:0-149893 GCA_018155175.1 Sinocyclocheilus anophthalmus
ACGTGGAAAAAGCTTTGAATTGGTAAAAACTTTTCATTGTTGTTCTTTTAAGATATGTGTTACTTTCTCTTACATTTTATAATTGCAAAAATTATGGACTGCTATTACATAACGCTCTTTTGTGTATCATGCAGCTGGATTAAAGCATCTTTCAGGCCTTGTTCAGTCTCTGGATCATGAAGATCTGCATATGCAAAATACTGTAAATCCAGAGCTTGCTATTTAGCTGGAACTGATCAATGGATGGTTCAAACAGAGTTAAATTTCTCATACCAGTGTTATTTTATTTAATAATAAAAAACTAAAAATGCAATAGAGGTGCTGTTATACGTTTTTATTAAATAATATAATAAATTAAACGTTTATACATTAAATATATAAGATTATTTTAGATATTATTTTGAACTTATTTATTTTTATTTATTAGTTTGTTTTAATTTAATTTATAATTGTTTAGTTTTTTTTTAATCTTATGTTTTACATTTTAATTTGAGATATTTTATTACAATGAAATCTAAATGAAAATGAGAAAATGTTGCCTTGGAAGCTAGCTGTAATAAACTGAAACATTTCATACAATTTTATAAATATATTTTGTTTTGTGTGTTGTTACTGTTTTTTATTTAAAAATATTTCTATACAAATATTTTCAGTAATGAAAATTTTAATCAAACGTACGTTAACATGCCTATTTAAACTGGTCTCATACGGTCAATATATGAGCATTTCATTATGTTTGCACTTAATAAAAAAACAAAGAGATCAAATGTTTTACAAACTTACATACATTTTCAAACTTAATCATTAAGACTTAATCATTGTTTTGTACCTGATAGTGATGATTTGGCCGAAGTCAAGCTCGTAGTTGTTGACCTGGGACACCACCACAAGACGTCAAACAATGAGAACAACCACACAAACAATGCCCCACCGCAACTACCACCAGACAGACCAAACAAAAAGTGACCACAAGTCCCAAACCTCGTTGATAGTGGATCCCAGGCAGCACGAAAGCGGAATGATCCGACCGAATCTATGTGATGATTCTCCAAGCAGCACTTGAGGTGATAGGCAGAGTGTGGCAGAAAATGCCAAAATGAAAAAAGATCTCTGGTTACATCCCAACAATGTCTCTCAGTTGTACCCAAATAGCCAAAGGGATACAAGCACAAATGACTTAAGTATAAACACACATTCTCATATATACCAAGAACACTTCAGATTTCTCTACCACTTGCGTGTTGTTTGTCTCAATAGCGACCTGGAGCAACCAAGCCAAGTCTAAGTCTCAGGGTGGGTAATTATTTGTAGCAATAGCCAAAAAATACATTGTATAGGTCAAAATTATTGATTTTTCTTTTATGTTAAAAATCATTAGGATATTAAGTAAAGGATATGTTCCTGAAGTAACATTTTAGTCAATTTCTACCGTAAATAATTAAAACTTACTTTTTGATACATCTGGATATGCATTGCTAAGAAAGTCATTTGAACAATTTAAAGGCGATTTTCTAATATTTCGATTTTTTGTGCACCCTCAGATTTAAGGATTTCAAACAGTTGTACTCTGCAAATATTGTCCATTCGCTAACAAACATACATCAATGGCAAGCTTTGTTATTCAGCTTTCAGCAGATGTATTAAATCTCAATGTTCGAAAACATTGACCTGATTGTGTTGAGCTGTAGCTGTATATTCAGAAGAAAAAAAATCCACCATATGCTTTGTGTGTGTGGGTGTGTGTGTGCATTTTTTTTTAGTGGACGCATTGTTAATTATAGCCATGGCAGATGTGAGTTAGTTGACAAAAGCATTAAAGCTGTGAAATTCCTCATGTGGAGGAGAGCTTGGCAATATTTATTGTTCCTTTTCTCTCAAACTAAAGAATATGAATTTAAATTATTGCAAAGCTTACTGCTAAAAAAAAATGTCCTATGTCTCCTCAGACTTTATATACCCATATTGTGACCGATATTAAAAATATCAATGCCAAGCACAAAAACAACAAACTGAACACGGTAAGTCACTTGGGCATAATCATAATTCCATCAAGTCACATAATAGGACTGCAGCATTTCATAATTTACCCTTTAATCACTGAATTGTTCATTGACATGTTGATAGTTTGCATGAGATTCAAACCCATAGTTATGACATAAATGCTCAGACCTTGCAGAACTTCATGTACACCATGCTGAGGGATTCAAACCCCACTGCTGCCAAGATCTCTCTAGATGTGATGGTTGAGCTTTACAGAAGAAACATCTGGTGAGTCCTTGAACAGATATGTCTTTGTAACATAATATGATGCCATTAGGTATGATCCGCAATCACTCTGTTTTCCATTCCCACATCAACCTATCAGGAATGACACCAAAACCGTGAACGTCATCACCACAGCTTGTTTCTCCAAAGTCACAAAGGTACATTTTCTGGCTTTGTATGAATCTTCTCCAGCATTAAAACATTAGTTCAAGCAGCACTATGTAACTTTTTCTTTGTTCAAAATTTGCAAAATGTATGTAATGAGCGAGTACATCAAGAATTAATCTTCCAAACCGCGTTTTTATCTTATTCCGAATCACTACTGTACACTTATAATAAGAACTTATATTTGGACTATTGTAGCCTGATCGGGTCGTCACCGCTGCGGAGTAACACAGACCTGCGTGAATCGCCATAGACGTAAACTTAGAGAAGTAGCTCCGGTTGGTATGTTCTTCTGCGGGAGTGTGCAGTTCACGTTTATTAACCGCTAGAGCGCCAAAGTACAAGTTGCTGCATTTAAATGGATAGTTCACACAAAAATGAAAATGTTATGTTATTCTTACCCCCAGGGCATCCAAGATGTAGGTGACTGTTTCTTCAGTAGAACACAAATTATAATTTTTAAGTCCAACCGTTGCAGTCTACCAGTCGTATAATGCATGGCAATGGTAAAAAAATCTATGAGAGTAAAAAAACATGCACAGACAAATCCAAATTAAAACCTGCGGCTCGTGACGACACATTGATATCCTAAGACACGAAACGATCGGTTTGTGCCAGAAACCGACAGTATTTATATAATTTTTTGCATTAATACACTACTGTGTCCAACTGTCTTTGGGCGCACGCACACAGCATCCGGTGCGTGAGGTGTGCATGCGCTCTGGCGTAGTTTACGTTAAAGAGTGTGCTGATATCCAGCCGAAGAGCAATCAACAATAACTTCAGGCGAGCAGGCTCAGAAAATGGTAATACGTGGAAAGTCACCACTCCCGAAATGAGTTCGCGTGAGAGAACGTAATCTTTTAGTTTTAAGTCGGTTGAACAATCCGGATAAGCACAAGTAAATACCATTTTGATTAGCCGCCGTACCTACAATGTGCACTGTGTAAACAATGAGTGACGTATACACACCTCACGCACCGGATGCCGTGCGCGGGCCCAAAGACAGTTGGACATAGTGGTGTATTAGATGTAAAAATTATATAAATACTGTCGGTTTTTGGAACAAACTGATCGTTGCGTGTCTTAGGACATCAATGTGTCGTAACAAGCCACAGGGTTTAATTTGGATTTGTCAGTGCATGTTTTTTTTACTCTCATAGATTTTGTACCATTGCCATGCATTATACGACTGAAAGACTGCAACGGCTAGAGTTAAAAATCATAATTTGTGTTCTAATGAAGAAACAAAGTCACCTACATCTTGGATGCCCTGGGGTAAGCAGATAAACATCAAATTTTCATTTTTGGGTGAACTATCCTTTTAAGGACAAGTTATTTACTTATCATACACTATATTGTAACTTTGTTTGCTATGACCTCTTCTAGCATGTTTTAAATCTCATCTCCTCTCAGATCCTTGTAGCTGGATTGAAGTTCTTCCTGGGAAAAGATGAGGATGAAAAGAAAGACAGTGATTCCGAATCTGAGGTACAAGAAGTACAGTAAAGATTTTTTTGAATAACTTTTATTCAGCAAGGATGCAATAAAAATGGATCAAAAGTGACAGTAAAAAAATGTATAATGTTACAAAAGATTACTATTTAAAATAATAAGCTGTTCTTTTGACCTTTCTGTCATCAAAGAATCTGTAATGTATCACGGTTTTCCAAAATATTAAGCGCAGCATGACTGTTTGGTGTAATAAGAGATGTAATTGAGCAAATCAGTATATTAGGATGATTTCTGGAGGATCATGTGCCACTGAAGACTGGAGGGATGATACTGAAAATGCTGCTTTGCATCACAGGAATAAATAATATTTAAAATATATTAAATAGAAAACTGTTATTTTAAATTTTAAAATATTTGACAATATTACTGTTTTACGTTTTTTGATCGACTAGATGGTAATAAGAGACTTCTTTCAAAAACATAATTATTGCCACCGCAGACTGGAAGTGTAGTTCTACTTTAAATGTTGAAAATTATATTAAGTGAGATTCGTTCTGTTTGCAAGGACGAGGGTCCAACAAACAGAGGATCTAATGGTCCGAATATTCCACGGGACAAAAATCGTCCAAAAAACAAGGAAGAAGCTAGAAAAGCCATTGAAAGTCCTCCAAGGTTAAATCTAGGTTTCATAACAGCAAAATCAGGTTTTGTTTCGATCATCACAGTGTCATTTTAGATGCTGTTTTATGTTTTTGTTGTAATTTCTGTTTTATGTCTATATAGTTTTTATACATTTTATTTGTTTTAGTTTGAGTTATTTTAGTACATCAAGATGATTTTATTTGATTTCAGTTAGACTATATTCTCTTTGACGTAATGAAAGTTTAAATTCACTATAATAATCCTTGCTAAATGTGTCATTTTCATTTTCTTTGCTTTCTCAGAAACATAAAAAGAAGAAAAAAGTGGAGGTTTTTAATTTCTCCGCCATCCACTTGATCCACGACCCACAAGGTAAGAGCCTTTCACACTGACAGAGTGCAAAAAAACCTGGAATAATGATCATGTAATGAAGAGGTGAAATATCTGGGAACTGAAAGGTTGCAGGTTCAGACCCACAAGGGTTGATCCATAAACTGTCACTGTGAATCACTTTCTATAAAGGCACCTCGATTAGAAATGAATATCTGTGTTGTTCAGATTTCGCAGAGAAGCTCCTGAAGCAGCTGGAGAGTTCAAACGAGCGTTTTGAGGTGAAGATCATGATGATGGAGCTCATCTCTAGACTTGTGGGAATTCATGAGGTCATTTAGAAGTACATTTAATTCAACTTGCACATTTTAGAATTGAATATTTTCCAGTGAGTTACTCTAACCTGTTTTTGCTTCTGTTTTACAGCTTTTCCTCTTTAATTTCTATCCATTTGTCCAGCGCTTCCTTCAGCCTCATCAGAGAGGTAAGCACTGTTATCTTCGTGAAACATTTACAGTAGTAATGTGTAATTCACTTCAGTGTCTTTGAGTGTCTCTTATGTAATACTCATATCTTCAGAGGCTGTGTTTATGATCTCTTCATGTTAGTTCATTTGATTTCTTTCAGAGGTCACCAAAGTTTTGTTGTGTGCCGCCCAGGCGTCGCATCAGCTGGTCCCTCCTGAGGTGATCATGAGGACTTTGTTATAATAATTAATCATTAATCACATTTTTTTTTAAGTAATAATAATAATGCTTTTATTCTGCAAAGATGCATTTTTACATTCATCAAAAGTGACTAATACATAAATAGTATAATGTTACAAAAAGGTTCTATTATTAATTTTAAACTTGTCATTATGAAGTAGAATGCGACACAACTCTCATGTATTTACAATAAGTATAAGCATTGATAATAAATCAGTGATGATAAAATAGGAAATGTTAATGAGCACAGGCAAATCAGCATATATTTTAGATTGATTTCTGAAGGATCATGTTACACTGAGGACTTTAGTAATGATGCTGAAAATTCAGCTTTGCCTCACAGGAATAAATTACATTTTAAATAAATATTAAAATGGAAAATTGCTCATTTAGCTATTATAATATTTCACACTTTACTGTTTTTATGTTTTTTTTTTTTTTTCATCAAATGCACTTGGTGAGCAAAAAAGAACTCCTTTCAAAAATATACGACCCTACCATTTTATAATAGCAATTAAGTTTAAATAATAACAAATTCATTACTGTTCCATTTACAGATCATTGAGCCAGTCATCACGACCATCGCCAATAACTTTGTTACGGACAGAAATTCAGGAGAGGCCATGACAGTTGGGTAGGCGCTGTGTAAATCTGACTCAAATACAATGAAACGTGAAATTGTATAATGCTAAATACTGTAATTTACTCTTCTCATGATAGCTCTCTCTTGTTCATGCTCATATCACAGAATCAACGCCATAAAAGAATTGGTTGCACGCTGTCCTCTCTCGATGTCTGAAGATCTGCTTCAAGATCTCGCACAGTACAAATCTCACAAAGATAAAAGTATGCCGTTTGTTATCATTATTCATCATAGTCTGTTCATTAGATGCTACTTATTTAGTATGAAGTGATAATATCAGCATAGACTGATTGACATTGCTTTGGATATTGTCTGTCTTTATCTTCCAGATGTTCTGATGTCTGCCAGAGGTCTTATCCAGCTCTTCAGAGATCTCAATCCGCACATGCTACACAGAAGAGACAGGGTGAGAAGCCGAAAACATTCAATTATAGAAATATACAAATATTTAATAGATGAAAGTTACATTTTTATAATCGAATTGACTTTTAATCAACAGATTAAAACTTCTTTCTTGCAGAAATAAACTCTGTTTCTTTTAACTTGTTTACTCAGTAAAATCGAAATATCAGGTTACAAAAACATTAAGCAGCCCAGCTGTTTTCAACATTGATAAAGATAAGAAATGTTTCTTGAGCAGCAAAAAAGCATATCAGAATGATTTCTGAAGGAACATGTGACACTGGGACGGAGGTAATGATGCTGAAAATTCAGCTTTGTGTCACAGGAATAAATTACATTATAAAAAATATTCAAACAGAAAGCAGTTTTTAAATTGCAATAATATTTTGCAATATTCACAATTTTCACAATTGTTGATAAGAAATAAATGCAGCCTTGGTGAGCAAAAAGGACTTCTTTCAAAAACATAAAAACACATTCTTACCGACCCCAGACTTTTGTATGGTTAAGTACATTTTTGCATTTATTGTGTTATCAGGGGAAGCCCACAGAAACCTCCAAGAAGGCCAAAATCCAGAACTACGGAGAATTGGAGGCCAAAGACTACATCCCTGGAGCTGAGGTGCTGGAAGTAGAGGAGATAGTAGATGAAGAGGAAGATGAAGGTGTGTGAAAAGCTGTATTAACATTAGCTTATTATTGCAAAGAGTATTATGTGATTTTATGACACATTTTTTCCGAAATCAGAAACATCTCTGACCAATCTCCTCTTTCTCATAGATGGCTGGGAGAACGCCAGCATGAGTGAGGATGATGAAGATGGCGAGTGGGTGAACGTCCATCACTCCTCTGATGAAGATCAAACAGAAGTGGTGAGGATCTTCTCACTTGAATTAATGCTTGTGATGATGGAAAATGATGCATATGAACCCGTTTTGTGTTTTTGAATGTCAGGCTGAGAAATTCGAGAATGTCCCGGAGGACGAGCGCAAAGCTAAAGCTGCGGCGGTCAGCACCAGTCGACTCCTCACGCAGGACGACTTCAAAAAGATCCGCATCGCTCAGATGGCCAAAGAGGTCAGCGCTGCACCCGGAAAGGGACAGAAGAGGAAGAATGTGGAAAGTGATGAAGGGGAGGAGAGGTAGGATGTGTTAATGTTTCCTTACTGAAAGGGTTTTAGAAACGTTATGTCCGGAATTTGTATAAACTTAGAGTCATTAAATGAATTAAGCGGTGATTTACATTTTTTTTCTTCAGAGGTGAGTTACTTAGTCTAAGAGACATTGAACGTCTTCACAAGAAACCCAAATCTGACAAAGAAACACGACTGGCAACAGCCATGGTGAGTAATAAATGATAAATAAAAAATACTTATATAATTACATTCATTTTTAAACTGAAATTTTGAGATATATTCTAGCATATATATATATATATATATATAGTGTGTGGTGGGTGTGTGTGTGTGTGACCCTGGATCACAAAACCAGTCATAAGGGTAAATAGTTGGAATTTGAGATTTATACACCATCTGAAAGCTAAATAAATAAGCTTTTCATTGATGTATGTTTTGTTATGATAGAACAATATTTGGCAGAGATACAAAAAGATAACTATTTGAATATCTGGAATCAGAGGGTGCAAAAAAATCTGAATATTGAGAAAACTGCCTTGTCCAAATGAAGTCCTTAGCAATGAATATTACTAATCAAAAATTAAGTTTTGATATACACTGAACAAAATTATAAACGCAACACTTTTGTTTTTGCCCCCATTTTTCATGAGCTAAACTCAAAGATCCCAGACTTTTTCTATGTACACAAAAGGCCTATTTTTAGGAACGAGGGGTTTTCAGCTTCCGGGAATTGTGTACAGATCCTTGCAACATGGGGCCGTTCATTATCATGCTGCAACATGAGGTGATGGTCTTGGATGAATGGCACAACAATGGGCCTCAGAGTCTCATCACGGTATCTCTGTGCATTCAAAAAAGCCATCAACAAAATGCACCTGTGTTCGTTGTCCACAACATACGCCTGCCCATACCATAACCACACCTCCACTATGGGCCACTCGATCCACAACATTGAAATCAGCAAACCGCTCACCCACACGACACCAAACACGCTGTCTGCCATCTGCCCTGTACAGTGAAAAACGGGATTCATCCGTGAAGAGAACACCTCTCCAAAGTGCCAGACACCATCGAATGTGAGCATTTGCCCACTCAAGTCGGTTACGACGACGAACTGCAGTCAGGTCGAGACCCCGATGAGGACGACGAGCATGCAGATGAGCTTCCCTGAGACGGTTTCTGACAGAAATTTGTGCAGAAATTATTTGGTTATGCAAAACGATTGTTGCAGCAGCTGTCCGGATGGCTGGTCTCAGAAGATCTTGGAGGTGAAGATGCTGGATGTGGAGGTCCGGGGCTGGTGTGGTTACACATGGTCTGCAGTTGTAAGGCCGGTTGGATGTACTGCCAAATTATCTGAAAAGCCTTTGGAGACGGCTTATGGTAGACAAATTAACATTCAATTCACGAGCAACCGCTCTGGTGGACATTCCTGCAGTCAACATACCAATTGCACGCTTCCTCAAAACTTGTGACATCTGTGGCATTGTGCTGTGTGATAAAACTGCACATTTTAGAGTGGCCTTTTATTGTGGCCAGCCTAAGGCACACCAATAATCATGCTGTCTAATCAGCATCTTGATATTGATTGCCACACCTGTGAGGTGGATGGATTATCTCGGCAACGGAGAAGTGCTCACTAACACAGATTTTAGACAGATTTGTGAACAATATTTAGGAGAAATAGGCCTTTGTGTACATAGAAAAAGTCTTAGATGTTTGAGTTCAGTTCATGAAAAATGGGGCAAAAACAAAAGTGTTGCGTTTATAATTTTGTTCAGTGTATTTACATAGGAAATTTACAAAATATCTTCATGGAACATGATCTTTACTTGATACCCTAATGATTTTTGGCATAAAAAAAAAAAATCAATAATTTTGACCCAAACAATGTATTTTTGGCTATTGCTACAAATATACTTAAGCGACTTGAGACTGGTTTTGTGCTCACGGGTCACCACCACACACACACACATTAATATATTATATAATATATATAGCTATGTGTGTGTATATATGTTGAAGAAAAGAAAACACACTAATTGTCTTTTTTTTTAAGGTACTCATAGCAATGAAAAACAAGGTTAAAAGTTAAAATGTTGATATTTGACATTTTTCGCTCTCAGGCTGGGCGGACAGATAGGAAAGAGTTTGTTAAAAAGAGGAGTAAGCTAAACCCGTTCGCCAGCACCAGTAACAAAGAGAAGAAACGAAAAAAGAACTTCCTCATGATGAAACACAGTCAGAATGTGAGGACCAAAGGCAAACGCTCCTTCAGAGAAAAACAGGTGAGCCCTGCTGCTGTTTTCACATCTGGATTACCTTTAGATGTAATCTGTACAATTTACCATGAAACTTCAGTTTATGAAATAGTGTTGTATTTTGGTATTTGCAGTATTTCTTATTAATAGTGATTTTCCTCTCAGATCGCATTAAGAGATGCACTCTTGAAGAAGAGAAAACACAAGTAATTCTCACCTGTGACGGACTGGAGCTGATTTGATCTGTGCGGACCATTCTGTGTACAGGAAGACAATATTCAGACTTCCTGGCTGTGTGGATTTTCATGTTGCCTTTTAATAAACCATTTAAACATTGAAAACTTTGTTGCTTTTTGTTGTTATTTTGTATTCAATCTTCAAATAGCCCATTGGACAAACTGCACCCTTAAAGCAGCACTTTGTAACTTTTGTCGCTCTAGCGGTTAAACAGAACTGCACACATCCCGCGGAAAAACATTCCAACCGGAGCTACTTCTCTAAATAAGTAAACTCATAAACTAATAAGTTTATGTCTATGGCGATTCACGCAGGTATGTGTTACTCAGCAGCGGTGACGACCCGACCAGGCTACAATAGTCCAAATATAAGTACTTATGATAAGCAGTGTTGGGGGTGGTAACGCATTACAAGTAACGCAAGTTACGTAATCAGATTACTTTTTTTCAAGTAACTAGTAAATTAACGCATTACTTTTTTAATTTACAAGAGAATATCGGAGTTACTTTTTAAAATAAGTAACCCAAGTTACTTTTTTTCCTCCAATTTATTGACTGACAGCTCTCCAGTCCCCATGTTGAGAGAAATCAGATGCTACTGTAGTTCTAAAATAAATATGCATATGCATTAATTCCTTAACCCACAAAAAAAAAAAAAAAAAACAGATTCAGCATTCCTCAAAATAATTACAAATAATGCAACTCCTGCTATGCGCAAACCTGGAACAATGACGTAGTAAACACGGTAAACCAATACCTATGTATTTAATTACCATTTATTAACCAATGGCTTGCTTAGACCCGCGATGATCAGTTCAACACTTCTAAAAGCCCAAAATGACTATAGAAAAAATTTGTGGATGTCAAGTGTGTTGAAAATGTCTTCTGCCTCTACTGTACGGACGACCTTTATTACCTTCAGCCTAGAGGCTTATTCATTTCATTCTGGTTCTTGTGAAAAGGCTTTTATATTTCTAAAATAACTTTTTTTATATTAAAACCAAACAAGCAAGCCATGCCCAGAGTTAAAAAGTAACGTAACGCATTACTTCTCATAAAAAGTAACTAAGTAACGTAATAAACTACTTTTTTATGGAGTAACGCAATATATGCATTACTTTAAAAAGTAACTTTCCCCAACACTGATTATAAGTGTACCGGAGTGATTCGGACAAGATGCGGTTTGGAAGATGAATTCATGAGTACTCGCTCATAAACATTTAGCAAATTGAACACAGAAACAAGTTACATAGTGCTCTTTTTTTAACAAAAATGTTTCACTGAATAGTAAACAGAACTAAATCAACAATACTTCTACGGCCTTTGGTTTCATTTTTTGTCATTATAATACAATTGATGTTTAAGTGTCCTGATATTTTGGAACCCTGTCTATAAATTAAAAAAAAAAAAAAAAACTATATATATATATATCTATATATATAATCTATATTAAAAGATATTTAGGGAGGAATACATCCTCCCACATATTTCAGCTGTGCTATATGATCCCTTATTTGCATTTATGTGTCTAGTGTCATGCTAAGGCACATATTTAATCATAGTGACCAGCTGTTGTCGTTTGTTACAAAAACGCTACTGCAGAGATTGCCTTCATCTGGATAGGTCTGGAAATCAACTTTCATGGGAAGATAAATGCTGTCATATCTGTAGACTGCTTTTGTTTATCATTTCACATGAAATCAAACTTATGAAACCTTTCAAAGCTTGAGATCAAACGAAAATGCACTCTAAAGCCGTTCAGCTATATCTAAGAAAGGAACGTGAGATGTTTACTATGTCAGAAAGGCAACAGATATAGAGCTCGATATGTTATGCAAATGTCAAAATGTATTAGTTTATAAATCATGGCGTTTTCAGGTTATAAAATTGGGTTTTACAAGGAACTGCACTATTTTGATTTTTTCATATTAAAATTTTTTATTCCTTTTTTTTTGTCATTTTCAGTTTAATTACTTCTAAAGTTGATAGAAAATGATGCAATTTTTACACAATAAGTAGGCAGTGAAACATATTGAAAATGTTGAGATTTTGCCTTTTTCTTTTGCAAGCAGATACTACTTAAAATTGAGAAGTACAGAGATGAACTGCTCTTCTGAAGATCCCACATGTGAGGAGTTCACTTAAAAAACAAAACTCACGGCATATGAAGGCATATCAGTGAACGCTCTCGAGATTTCTGTGCCAAGCTTCAGTGTCCTGTTTGGTCTATCTGCACACTTATATATTATATGGCTCTGAAGCAGGAGAGAGAGAGAGGAAAACCACATGAAGAGAAGAGCATTTCATCTCATTTTGACATAAATCATAACTATGTTAACTGTATTTGTTCCTTTTGTTTTCAGAGGATTCTTCTGTATTCTGCTACAGAGATGTTCCACTATCTTGTTTAGCTTATTGTTTTGTGGTGGGTGGTTTTGTACCGGCTCTTCATTATCTCCAGCGATCTGGGAAACCGCCTTTCTTCAAACCTCCATTACACCTCTCACTCATAAATCATTAGGAAAAAACTTGTAAAATGCAGAAGATTACTTTGACAAAGAGTAAATGTGTTAAATTAATGACTGGGCTTTAATGATAGTGTTGTAAATAGCCAAAGACTTACGTGTACGTGTGTGTGTGTGTGTGAGAGTGTGTGTGTGTGTGTGTGTGTGTGTGTAAATATGTAATTTGTCTTCAATAATACACCTACTCTAAGATGGAGTAAAAAATCTCTTGGAGATTGCTTTACTTGTTTCCATGTCAGGTGTTGCCATGCTGTAGTAGATCATTGCAGTGAGTTTATTTGTTTTCATATTTCTTCAAATAAATACATATGGTTAGCATTCATGCAAATACACCATGTTAAATATATACATACATATTCCTGATATAATCAAGTCTATGATGTTATGAGTTGGGAATGTATAAAAATAAATGTCAAATATACATTTTCACAATTAGTTTGAGAGCAAAATAAAATGGCATTGGGCGACAATAACCAGTGGAAATGCTGGTTTTCTTCTCTATAAATTCAAAATTTGATTATATTATCAGAACAACAGTGTGCAGGACAAAATAATGAAACACGAATGTGAATTTCAGAAAATTCGAACATTTCTTTGTCCCCATATTTCTGTACCAACAGCAGCACTTGAGCTGCTCTACAAGTTCAAATATGATTGTTCAGCAGTTTGAGAAAGTCAAAGATGATCTTGCACTACAATAAAAACAAACAAAAAAGACACTTTTTAAAAATAAAACACTTATATTTTCATAATTGTGTGGCATCCATGTTAAATTGCACTTTTCCATGACTATAGCCACAAAATCCCCAATTACTTTCCACACGCCTTCTCCTATTATATCAATGGGGTCAACCTAGGTATTATGAGCAGCTGTTTGTATTAGACTGTTGAATTATAAAGCGCTCTATTAAGAAGCAGACAGAATTATAAGTAGTTTTTTTGTCATGTTTTACTTATTCATTTATTTGCTCATTATTATTATTATTTATTTATGCTATTTATTTACGTTTTAGAAATCGGCAACTTTATTTCATGCAAGGGATAAAACATCTTTACTATTCCTATATATATATACAAGATATATATATATATAATAATCATCTCATATATCCAAATAAATAAATATTGGCTCATCCGTCTTTTTCTTCTGTACATTGCATCTCAGGACTCCATGGCAATATATAATATTTATGAGACACTTGAAATTAATTTCTCAGTACAGCAGAGCTACTTCATATATACTGCACTCCCCATTGGATTATTTACCACCTCAAGTTGCTTTCGCAAGGTTGTAATATTTAGTAATATTTTAACATTTTAAATTATTTTTGTTTTTTGTTTTATCATAGCAATTAAAAAATGTGTTAAAAGTTACAGTCTGTTTATAATTAAAAGGGACCTGATTGATTGAATGACTGAAAATTGACTTGTCAAGGTAAAAAAAGTATTATTTTTTATATTATTATATTAACATTCTTACATTAAATGTTTCCATTACATTTTTTATTTATAATTTTAAGAAGGCAAGCATTTTTAAGTCATTTGATTTCATTTATACAGGTGATGTAATAGCTGACAATCTAGCAGTGATTTTGTAAAGTTTAAGGTGTGTTTACACTTGTGGTTCGGTTCTCTTGGTCAGGACTAAAAACAAACAAACAAACAAACCAAACAGCAACACTAGATAATGGTCACACTGATTGGACATGCATCCGTTTCTACCCGGACTCCGGTGACACAGACAACGGCCTCTACACTTTACGACAGTTATTGCGGCGCGACGTGACAGCTGTTGCGTCCGGTGTTACCAAATAGGTCTTCTATACTCTTTGGTGTTACTGAACTTGCTGTGTGCTGGGTTAATGGACTCCTCATATGTGTGAACACATAGTTTTAATTTTACCAGCTGATAATGAAGAGCTTCTAAAATGTGTAAAGGAGCCAAAACAGCGACAGGAACTTCCGTTACCCACTTTGACATATGCTGCAAAGAGACTGCGGTTCCGAAGCCCGAACTGAATTGGGCGGCAAATCTACTCTGATGAGAAGAACCAGGTATGCTTGAAAATTTTGTCCCTTTTAGACTCGCATCTTCTGACCAGTGTTGCGAGATTGGATGGACGATTTCCAGCCCAAAACCTCACAAAAACCCGCCCAAAACTTTTTAACTGTTAAAATAATGTTATAGAATATGTAAATCAAGGTTGATAAGGGCCATTTTTATCTCTTTAAAGCAAAATAATGACGACAAAATAATATAAATATAACGTTAGATAAATTTCCCAGTAACGGATCAAATCGGGGCAAATAAGCCTCATAAATAGAATTAGGTTCCGAACATTAAGAAATATGGCAAGCAGAACTGTCAAAAGGCATGACTTTCAATGTCAGCAGTCAGAATAATCTAATTTAAATGCAAAAAGTGCCCAATATAAGTGATAGGAAAAAGCATCGTAATTAGCAGTTATTTCACACTCGTTCATGCACACACCATGACAGCTAAAACTGTGTCATTCATTTTGATACATACTGAATTATAATCCGACAGTTAAAAAAAATTCAATAACTAATTCGCTTACCTTCGTGTCGCTCTATAATTTTACACAGAACTAGAGGAAGCCTCTTGTTAAGTTCATATTGTAGAACATAATACAGAATTTTGCACAGTCAAAACTAATCAAGTCTAGCGGTTTTCAAGGATTTATCAATCTGGACCGTTTCAAAGATAAAAGACTGGATCGTATGAACCGAGATATTTAGTTTAGGTTTTGATTAATTCAGATGTGCTCTGATTTTGGAGTTGCAGTGATAGAGCCTTCGTGTCATCTTACTCCACAATAATTCACGTTTTGAGAGTTGAGTTGAGTCACTCTCCCACTCTTTAAAGGGTTAAAGTTCACCCAAAAATGAAAATTCTGTCATTAATTACTCACCCTCATGTCGTTTCAAACCCGTAAGACCTTCGTTCATCTTCAGAACACAAATGAAGATATTTATGATGGAATCTGAGAGCTCTCTGACCCTACATAGACAGCAATACCACTGAAAGTTTCCAAGGTCCAGAAACGTAGTAAGGAGATCGTTAAAATAATCCATGTGTCATCAGGGGTTCAACCGCAATTTTACAAAGCTACGAGAATAATTTTTGTGCGCAAAAAAAAAAAATAACGACTTTATTCAACGATTCGTCTCCTCCACATCACCCTGTAGCACCATTTTGGCAGCTGACAGAACAGCATACGTTGTTTACATCCATCGGATACTCTCCAAAATGGCGCTACAGGGTGACGTGGAGGAGACGAATTGTTGAATAAAGTATTTTTTTTTTTTCTTTTGCGCACAAAAAGTATTCTCGTAGCTTCTTAAATTACGGTTGAACCCCTGATGTCACATGGATGATCGATGCATCGAATCGATGCATTTTTGTAAGAAAAATATCCAAATTAAAATCACTTACTTTAGCTCGCACCAACAGTTGTACAACGGAAGCAGCTCCGGGTGGATGACTTATGTGGTCAGCTTTTGCATGCGCCGCTCAGAAGTGACGCATGCGGAAACGCAGTGGAGTGATCAAAACAAAACAACGGTCACTAAGTAGAAGTACAAAACGAGGATTTGTAAGGAAGAATGTCAGAGGATTTCGATATATGACAAGAGGAGGCTGGTTTTCCTTTGCTACAGTAAGGATTTTTTGCTTCCTTTGCTCCTGTTAACAATCGTTGGTTTTCACGAGACTCACCAGCTCATGCGCAACGCTGAACTCATACGTCATCCGCCGGAGCTGCTTCTGTGTAGAACTGTTGGCACAAGCTAGATTAAAGTGATTATTATGTTTGAATATGGATATTTTTCTTAAAGAAACGCATCGATTCGCTACAGGAGCCTTTATTCACCCCCCCTGAGCCGTGTGAGACACTTTTTTTATGGATGGGCCCTTTTTATTTAACTTATTTTGGACTGAAGCAATGCAACACCCTCTGAGTGGCATTAAACAGCTTAAAAGATCAAAGAGAATGTTTAATATAACTCCGACTGGATTCGTCGAAAGAAGAAAGTCATATGCACCTTGGATGGCTTGAAGGTGAGTAAATCATGGAGTAATTTTAATTTTTGGGTGAACTAGCCCTTTAGTCAAACCGCACCAGAGTTCACTTGAAAATGGATCAAGACCCCACCTTTTCGGAGGGTCTTGGTCCATTTGTTTTAGGGGTTGAATGACTTCTGATTTTTTAAAGTCGACTCTTATGTGATGAAAGTCGAGTCGAAGTCGACTAGTCTTTGATGACGTCATTAATGAACAAATAATCTGGAGCTGTGAACACCTTGTGCACAGCTATGGCATCTGACACAGCCTTGCCCACATGGCTATTGCTCCTATAACAGCTCTTTTTTAACAGTTCTTTTGTCTTTGGGTCATTATACTTCTCACAGATTTCTGCTCATTCTAAATAAGATACAGATAAAGTAGCACAGTAAAAATTACACTAATATGAATGCATTAGTGAGAGCGACTGCGTGTGTGAATTAATTCTACCTGGCAGCGTCTCTACTAGTAGTGAAGCTGTGGGATTTAGTGATTACAGTTTTTCTCAATTGCTTTGGCACATTTTTTCAAAACAGCCTTTACATTCTCTAAACTGTAAATTCAAATGTCACAACTGTTTGCTGGAACTTCTGAACTTTATTGCATGTCTGCAAAATGTAGTTACTCACCCAAAACATTTCATTCATGCTTCAAAACCTAGTTATCGTGTCAGTAATTTGGCCAAGGTCACCAAAATATATAGTATTTTTGTCATCGTGTGAGCCACACTGGTCAAAATGTTTAGTTGTTTTTTCACCATGACAGTCAACCATGGAAATGAAGGTTTTATAAAAAAAAATCTGATATTTGTTGAGAAGAGTCAATAGTACATAGAAAAAAAAGTATATGAACATTTGTATTTATACAGTACATTTATTTTTGTACGAATGCATTACATATAAGTGAAATCTTGCTTGTCCAATTACTGTACATTTCATATTTCTTATGTTACCACAAATACCAAATAACATCCATGAAAAAAATTATTCTTGGTGGACATCCTGTCGCTCTTGTTGGTCAGGCCAAAGATTTTCATCAACGTCACATCTGATGTTTTCCATTGCCATGCACCGGGGAAAAAATCTCCTTGAATGCCGCACCAATCCCCTGCAATGATCAGCTGTGATGTCCTCACATGCAGCATTCATGGCATCCAACAAAGACATCTGATCTTGTGGTCTATTATCATATACTTTCCACCTCCATGCTGAAAAAAACTCTTCTATTGGATTTAGGAATGGAGAGTATGGTGGAAGGAACTCCACTGTTATCCTTTCATGTGCAGCAAACCAGTCCCTAACAATGTTGGTTCGGTGGAAGCTGACATTATCCCAGACAACAACATAATTAGGCAAATGTGGTCTAACTAAACCTCTTTCTTGTTCTGGAATCAGGTCTCTGTAAAGTGTGTTTAGGAAGGCCAGGAGAAGTTGGGTATTATAGGGCCCAATGTGTGGAATATGTGTGCTCACACCATTCTCTGAAATGGCAGGACACATTGTAATATTGGCCCCACGTTGGCCTGGTGTGTCAGTTGTGGCTCGGTGTCCAATGAGATTGCGACCACGTCTCCGGCCTTTGGACAGATTGAACCCGGCCTCGTCCACAAAAACAAGAATGTGGGTTGTTTCATGTCCTTCTAACTCCATGATTCTCTACGAAGAAACACAGAAACAAAATAAAGTTAATTTTTATTCTAGAGTTCAGTAAATGTTTTCTCTTATGGGTTTCTAAAACTTCAAGTAATACAGGCATCTTAGAAGTACAGTAAAACTCACTAAGTGCACACCAATAGTTTACCTGGACATACTGGTACCGCAGCTCCTTCACTCTTTCACTATTCCTCTCAAATGGCACCTTGTAGAGTTGTTTCATAGTCATTTGATGTCTTTTCAAAACTCTGTCTATGGTGGAAATGCTGACAGAATTTATATTTTCGAAGACATTATTGTCATTTATGATTGCACTTTGGATCTCTCTTAGCCTGATGGAATTGTCGGCTATGACCATGTTGCAAATTTCTTGTTCTTGCTGATGGTTAAATACTGCTGCTCTGCCACCAGCGCGAGGTTGTTGTGTGGTTCTATAGAATGTACAAATAGACATGCATTTACCTTTCAAATATTGTTGTTTATAAAAATGCTTTACATACTGTAAAACAAAAAAAATAAATACATATTTACCTGTTTTCCCTACGAAAGGTTTGCACAATTGATGACACTGTGGACCTGTTTACATTAGGCTGTACTCTTCGACCAGCCTCTTCCATTGTAAAACCACGATTTATGACATGATCCACAAGTGTGGCTCTGATTTCATCAGAGACTCTGACTCTTCTATTTCCACCTCTTCCTCTATTATGTCTTCCTCTAACACCACGTATTCTTACACGTCTTCCACGAGCATGTTGTTGCAGTTCAGGGTTGTGGAAGTCCTCCATTCTAGTGATTGTGCTGTGGGCAATTTACATATATATGCTCCCAAACTTGATTGGTTAAATGGTTGAATGGTTGATTCAAACTGTCTTGCAATTAGAGGTTATTTGCCAATTTAGCAGACATTACAATCAATGTCAATGTCAGATATTTATGGAATATATATATGCGTGTATACCAATTTTTCATAATTTAATGGATCGTTTTGAATGTGATGGCTTACACAATGAAAAATGTTTGAGAATTTGTGAAGAGTTTGACAGTTTAAGTGAGAATCGGCTCATCAGTTTTGATCAACAAGCCATATGCAATTAGTTGTTGTGCAAACTGCAGACAATTGTACTTACTGTTTGCACACATGTGCCAAAGCATTTGCAATTTGCTCAAATCAATAAGAAATTCCAATCTGATGTGAACAAGAAGCTAATTGTTCAGAGATCTGAACTTATTGTTTCGGGACAAAAAGTTTCATTCGCGCATTGAGCCAAAGCAATTGAGAAAAACTGTAAGAACTACTGTACATGCTGAACTTTTCAGTTTCAAAGCTGTTTTATTGGGAAATCACAGAACAGTGTTAAATATAACATTCCTCCGCGCTGAATGATTTCTGTGCGTGATGTGCGTTACAGTGCAGCAGCCAGATTTGAACAGGCGATTAACTACCTTTAACAGAAATGGTTTTAAAACGTGCATTCCCCCATTCAGTTTCGAGCATCCAGTAATATAATCACACATGTCTTGTTGAGCGCTTTGAGTATGCATTTATTTGTCATTTGAATTGTTTGGAATTTGTAAATGTGGAATTCCTTCAAAGATTTCTTATCCCTCTATAGGATCAGCGACTAGTCGACGTCAAGCTTAAAGCGTCATGGCAGAGCATCGAAGTCGATTAGTCAGTGGAACCCCTAGTTTGTTTGGCGCACACCAATGTTTGGATGGCAGCGTTCACACTTATTCAAGTGAACTGCACTAACAGAGCAGTCCAAACCAAACCTGTCAAGTGTAAACACACCCTTAAAAGATGTCAACTGTTTTTCTGTTTTTCTTTTCCACACACACACTCATTGAAATACTGCTTGTTTAGAGACATAAAGAGATGACATGCTTTTATGAAGATTCCACATGCGAGGCGTTCCAATCAGCCAACTTCACAGCATATGAAAACACACCAGTGACAGTTCTCAAGATTTCTTTGTCGAGCTTCAGTTTTCTGTTTGGTCTTCCTACACACTCCTATGTTATATGGCTCATCATCACAGGAGCAGGAAGTGGAGTTGCATTAGAGTTCTTCAACCTCAATCTCTCTGTTTGTGAGATCATGTTCTCTCTGAATTGTTTATTAAGTATTGTGGTAAATGCCCTAAGATTTAATGGATTCAAGAAATTACCAGCGTTTCTACAAGGACTTGCGTTCACTGGTCTTCCTCTGTTTCAGTGTCTGATGTGTGTTGAGTGTTACCTGGCAGTGGTTTATCCTGTAACCTTTCTGAAGTTCAAACCTCTCAGATATAGAGTGATCTGCTCTGCTGTGTCCTGGATAACAGGTCTTGGATCCTGTGTGCTCTGCACTATCATGTCATATGACACTTTTATATGGATTTCATTTCTGCAGTTCCTCCTCTTTCTCTCCATCCAGTTGTTTTGTCTTGTGGCTGTTCTCAGAGCTCTGAAGCAGTCAGGACCAGGAGAGAGAAGGAGAGAGAGAGAGGAGGAAAACCACATGAAGAGAAGAGCATTTTATATTATTGTAATAATGAGCATGACCACGCTAGTCATATTTGGTCCTTTTATTATCTCAAAATTATTCTCTATTCTGACAGAGGGAGTTACTTCAGTATTTAACTTGTTTAGCATGTATTGTTTTGTGCTGGGTGGTTTTGTACCTGCTCTTCTTTATCTCAGACGAAAAGGAAAACTGCCCTTTTTCAAACCTCCTTAACACCTCTCACTCATTTTAAACTTCAATCTTTCTAAGATAAATAGAGGAGACTGGGGCTAGTTGTCACATTTGAAAAATCTCAGTTGCTTAATGCTTGTTTTGTAATATTTGTATGTTGATTTCAAAAACCTATTTGTGTCCTCCAAACTAAATTCAATAGTATCATATTTTTGCTATATAACTATTTGTCATTCAGAAGTAAAAGGTTTAATTTAGTTCTTAGATCACGGAGAGTTATACATTTCAGGTTGGGGCAAGTTGTCACAAATTAGTTGTATATGTTGCAATTTTATCAGTTATTAAAATTTCTGGTTGGTTTGATATTTATATGTGTTTAAAATTTTAAATAATTTCTGTTCTATTAAGTCTTCATTGATTATGTTTGCACAATATTAATATATAGCATATTCCTTAGAACACAGCGACTTCCCCAACACTTAAACACCCAAAATGTTTTATCTATTGGCTATAGTCAATATTTAGTGAATGAATGTATTGAATAAATATCAATTGTTAGCATGCCTGTAATAATTTAAGACATGCCTGTCTTAAAATTAAAATGTTCTAAGTGCAGTATTTTGTATTCAAATGTTTATTCTGACAGATATTTATATTTGCATCTCAGGTGTGTTTTTTGACAAGTAATTTTTGCACTCATCCATCTGCAGTTTCATGCAGGTGAAAAACACATTATTTAAATTTGATATATTTTTCTGAGCTGTTTTGATAATGAGGTAATGATTTATCCTGAAATCTTTTTAGATGATGAATGAGGTTTTCCATGCTTATATAGACAATGAAAAGACTGTGAAAAAACACTAATCATAGGCCTATAAAAATAAAGGTGCTTCAAAAGGTTCTTCACAGCGATGCCAAAAAAATAACCATTTCTGGTTCCACAAAGAACCATTCAGTCAAAGGTTCTTTAAAAAAACATATCTTTCTTACTTTTTTTATAATCTGAAGAACCTTCTTTCACCACAAAGAACCTTTTGTGAAACAGAAAGGTTCTTCAGATGTTAAAGGTTCTTTATGGAACCATTTAGACAAAAAGGTTCTTCTATGGCATCGTGAAGCACCTTTCTTTTTAAGAGTGTACAGTTGCATCTCAATAAATTAGAATGTCGTGGAAAAGTTCATTTATTTCAGTAATTCAACTCAAATTGTGAAACGTGTGTATTAAATCAATTCAGTGCACACTGACTGAAGTAGTTTAAGTCTTTGGTTTCTTTTAATTGTGATGATTTTGGCTCACATTTAACAAAAACCCACCAATTCACTATCTCAACAAATTAGAATACTTCATAAAAAAATGTTTTAGTGAATTGTTGGCCTTCTGGAAAGTATGTTAATTTACTGTACATGTACTCAATACTTGGTAGGGGCTCCTTTTGCTTTAATTACTGCCTCAATTCGGCGTGGCATGGAGGTGATCAGTTTGTGGCACTGCTGAGGTGGTATGGAAGCCCAGGTTTCTTTGACATTGGCCTTCAGCTCATCTGCATTTTTTGGTCTCTTGTTTCTCATTTTCCTCTTGACAATACCCCATAGATTCTCTATGGGGTTCAGGTCTGGTGAGTTTGCTGGCCAGTCAAGCACACCAACACCATGGTCATTTAACCAACTTTTGGTGCTTTTGGCAGTGTGGGCAGGTGCCAAATCCTGCTGGAAAATGAAATCAGCATCTTCAAAAAGCTGGTCAGCAGAAGGAAGCATGAAGTGCTTCCAAAATTTCTTGGTAAATGGGTGTAGTGACTTTGGTTTTCAAAAAACACAATGGACCAACACCAGCAGATGACATTGCACCCCAAATCATCACAGACTGTGGAAACTTAACACTGGACTTCAAGCAACTTGGCTATGAGCTTCTCCACCCTTCCTCTAGGACCTTGGTTTCCAAATGAATACAAAACTTGCTCTCATCTGAAAATAGGACTTTGGACCACTGGGCAACAGTCCAGTTCTTCTTCTCCTTAGCCCAGGTAAGACGCCTCTGACGTTGTCTGTGGTTCAGGAGTGGCTTAACAAGAGGAATACGACAACTGTAGCCAAAATTCCTTGACACGTCTGTGTGTGGTGGCTCTTGATGCCTTGACCCCAGCCTCAGTTCATTCCTTTTGAAGTTCATTCAAATTCTTGAATCGATTTTGATTGGCAATCCTCTTAAGGCTGCGGTTCTCTTGGTTGGTTGTGCATCTTTTTCTTCCACACTTTTTCCTTCCACTCAACTTTCTGTTAACATGCTTGGATACAGCACTCTGTGAATAGCCAGCTTCTTTGGCAATGAATGTTTGTGGCTTACCCTCCTTGTGAAGGGTGTCAATGATTGTCTTCTGGACAACTGTCAGATCAGCAGTCTTCCCCATGATTGTGTAGCCTAGTGAACCAAACTGAGAGACCATTTTGAAGGCTCAGGAAACCTTTGCAGGTGTTTTGAGTTGATTAGCTGATTGGCATGTCACCATATTCTAATTTGTTGAGATAGTGAATTGGTGGGTTTTTGTTAAATGTGAGCCAAAATCATCACAATTAAAAGAACCAAAGACTTAAACTACTTCAGTCTGTGTGCATTGAATTTATTTAATACACGAGTTCACAATTTGAGTTGAATTACTGAAATAAATGAACTTTTCCACGACATTCTAATTTATTGAGATACCTGTATATGAGGTTGAGTTGGTGATTTCATACATAAACGTATGAGGCTCAGTTGAGCGAGCGCAGGTGGACTTATTTGACACACGCACACTTGTGGACCCTTTCATTTGAACATTTATTTTTGCTTAGTATTTTCTTTGTCGTCTTTTGCTCCATATTGTCGGTGTAAAACACGATGACCATGTTCTCATGTATTTGAGAATGTTCCAAAGATCATCTTTTCTTCAGTAAAAACAAGAAAATCTGACACTTTAAATGGAAAAAGTCCACATGGCTTGATTTTAAAGCAATAAATACATCTGTACTAATTTGCTTTTGCAAAGCTAGAGATTCCGCATTGAGGAACAGAGAAAATATCACCTGACATTTTAATCAGTTTCTGTACATTTGCATGTGAGGGCTGAATATGTTGAGTATATATGAGATGAGAATGAATTTCTTTGTACAACAGAGCTAGTAATCCACAATACTATGCTTCCCACATGAATATTTAGCCGACCAGTTTAAGTTTTCTTAGTAATATTTTCATTTAGTCATATCTAACAAGTTAAAACGTTACAAGTTACAGTCTGCATAACCTGATTTCTGGAGAACGGCTGGAAATTGACTTGTCAAGGTAATAAACTCCCCTTAAAACTCCTTTATATTAAAGTTGTTTTTGATCTTGAAATGAAATAATAAATTGTTAAACTAATGATGTGTTCAATCATATTACAATGCTTATAGATGATGCAATTTTTACAAGCTATGGGTAATGTTGTGTCATATATCATAGCTTGTTGGTATAACTTTGGGATTGAACAGACCACACAAAAAGAGAGAGACCACACTCTTTCTCTATGTGTGCGTGTGTGCAAAATACATATTAATGGACATAAATGAAAATTTCTAGACAGATACTAATTGAAAGACTTTGTATTTAGAGACAAGTACAGCCATGAACTGCTCTTCTGAGGATCCCACATGTGCGGTATTCCCATCAACAAACCTCACAGCAATTGACAGCACACCAATGACCGCTATTACGATTTGTGTGTTGACCTTCTGTCTTCTGTTTGGCTTTCCTATTCACTCCTATGTGATCTGGCTCATCGTTACAGAAACAGGAAATGGAATCGCATCAGAGTTCTTCATCCTCAATCTCTCTGTTTGTGAGCTCATTTTTTCTGTGTATGCTTTGCTTTTTATGATTTATTCAGCTAGTCGAAGTCTGCAAGAATCAGTGCTCTTGATTGTACTGAGGTTTTTAACAGGAAAAATCATCACTACCCGTCCTCTGTTTCAGTGTCTGATCTGTGTTGAGTGTTACCTGGCAGTGGTTCATCCTGTAACCTTTCTGAAGTACAAACCTCTCAGATATAGAGTGATCTGCTGCACTGCAGTCTGGATAATAGGTCTTGGATCCTGCTTTATCTGCCTGTTCATTTTAACAATACCAACACATTTTGTATGGGTTTCAGTCCTGCAGTGCCTCCTCTTCCTCTTCATCCAGTTGTTTTGTCTTGTGGCTGTTCTCAGAGCTCTGAAGCAGTCAGGACCAGGAGAGAGAAGGAGAGAGAGAGAGGAGGAAAATCCAGTTAAGAGAAGAGCATATAAGATCATTGTAATATTGACTCTGACTATGCTAATCATAGTTGTTCCTTTTATTATCTCAAGATTCCTCAATTTTCTGCTACAAAAAGAGGTTGAAGAAGTGAGCTTGGTTAGCTTTTATTGTTTTGTGCTGGGTAGTTTTGTACCTGCTCTTCTTTATCTCTGGCGAGTTGGGAAACTGCCTTTCTTCAAACCTCCATAAAACCTCTCACTACTTTAAAACATTTAAGTTTTGTCAGCATGTTATCATCTACATTTTTGCTGTTTTATGGTTCTTTTTTGCTTAATGATGGTTTTACTCATATGGTTTCATTAAAGGGGTCATATGATGCCATTTCAAGTTTTCCTTTCTCTTTGGAGTGTTACAAGCTGTTCGTGAATAGATAAGATCCCCAAAGAGATATTCTTTATAAGTTTAGACTCGTCCACGCCCTCCTAAAACGCCTCGTTTTAACACGCCCCCACATGTCTATGTCACTGTGTGGGAAGATTTGCATAACGCCGCCTAAATGTTCACGCAAAGAAAGAAGGCGTAACTTTGATTCTCGCTGTAGTATTGTTGCCGCCGTCGCTATGACGTGGAGACGCTGTGTGTTTCGTTATGAAAGCGAAACTACTTTGTTTGGCCTTCCAAAAATGGACACAACTAGAAATCAGTGGTTAAGTTGTATTTACAACACTGTTCCAGAACAGTTCAAACCAAATATTCAGATGTGTGCAGTGCATTTTACGGAGGACGAGGACTGTTTCCTGTGTAGTACTTCCCAATGCCGTGTTCTGACAATAGGCTGACTCACAGCCTGTAAGTCTAACCCATTTCATATTTAAAGAATTTGCCACTGACGATTCAAGTGTGAGTTTTGAGCAGTGTAGAGTAGAGTTTGTTGTTTGTAATTTTTTCAATCACAAATGCAGACATGGTTTTATGTTTACGGGATGCGATGCAATGAGTAAAAAGACAGCATAAGTCATTATAATCAGTAATTATGTCCCCACTGGATGCTACAAATGCCTCGTTTATAATGGGTTTTTATTGTTTTTGTCTCGTCGCTCCGGCTGGACATGGCATCAACAGTATGGTAAGGGGCATAATATTTCCGTCATACGCTTGAGGTATTCGGCAATCACAACGCACTGGATAGCTGACAAATCAGAGCACACCTCGCTTTTTTAGAAAGATGAGCTTTGTAAAAATCGAAAATGTTTCAGAAAGGCGGGGCATAGAAGAAAAACAATAATGTACAGTATGTGGAAAATAATGTGATTTTTTTAACCTTAAACCGCATAAAAACACATTTCATTACACCAAATACACCAAATAATGTTATTTTTTAGCAACGTCATTGTGACGAGTGGGGCGGGGCCGAGAGCCGTGGGAACTGAGCGAGGCCGGTGGAGTCATTGATAATGAGCGAGGCTCTCCGCGCGTGTCCCTCCTTCCTCCCGGGTTTCGGCACCAATGTAACTTAGTTTGTAGATCGGGAATAAGGAGGCGGGAACCGGCGAACATTGAAACAAAACTTCATAAATCAACAAACCAAAATGAATTAAGCGGCTCCCCTCGCGACGACTCCGCACAAACACAAAATAAACTCCAGGCCTGGTCCTCTCTCCTCCGACACTGTCATCACTCCTCCCTTTTATCCTTCCGGAGTCGAGACCGGTGAGTGGTGCAGGTGCCGCTCATTATCAATTACTCCACCGGCCTCGCTCCGTTCCCATGGCTCTCGGCACCGCCCCCTCTCGTCACAGTCATATGACCCCTTTAAGATCAGATATCCTTTTTCCTGCACTCAACATTAGTGTAAATACTGTATACTGAAAATGTTGTATTTGTGTCTATAAAAATAAACCTCCCCTGAAATGAGGGAAAGTGTGATAAAACAAAATCTGCCACAAACCATTTTAGTTTATGTATTGTCAATGATTCATTTTCAAAATAAAAGCGTTTATCATTTATCTCTAACAGTGTCACCAGTCAGATTTTTCATTCAGCTTTGCAGTGCATTTACAAGTTTTCTTAAATCTGTCACAGCAGACACTCAATTTGATTAACCACTGTATATTTATTTCCATAGCACAATTTTATTTTTATGTTTAAAATGTCCACAGTCTTCCTTGAACCTCTTTGCCTGCATCAAAACACTCAAGATGAATCTCTAAATTGAGCTTTTATCTTTATTTCAAGTCAATACTTATTGAATTAAATGTAACAAATAACAATTGTTAGCATGTGTTTTACATTTAAGATTTTGCATGCATATAAATATCTTATGTATTCAAAATTTAAACCAACTCTAATTAACATGATGCATTTTCTATGTAAATAGAACATTTTCTATGCAAAAGTTTCAAATGTTTACTCAGACAGCTATCTGTAAATCATTTGAAATATTTGCATCTCAGTTCATGTGTTATGGGACACGGAGTCATGCAAATATATCCTAGTAACAGCTGTGAAGTCAAAAAACAACAACAACACACAACACAGATTTAAATACGCCCAGAAAGACTAGGCATTCACTTTTTAGGAGACAAAATAATTTGAATTGAAATTTCTTATCATTTTGTATCGCCTAATCATTTATTGTAAAGACGGTAGATGATTAATGAAGATCAAGTGCCCATCTTTTTCTATACTATAAAATAAACATGCATTGTTTCCTACATACTATACATAGTCATACATTGTACACCTCAATAGATTGCTCAATACATTGTTCACCTCAAGAATAGCACGTTTGTTCCACGCATGCGCACTACTTCGAGCACGTTTTTGTCACTCTTTTGTAATAATGTGTTATTTTATGCCTGTGCAATTATTCAAAAATGTGGAAAATATTATTAATAAAGAATGAATATGTTGCACATGTAATATTGTGTCTAATTTTCTAATAATGTTGGGTCTTTCTAAACCTCATTTTTAACAGTGTAAATTTTGCATGGTGTGTGTGCCACCTGTGCAAGCCAAGTTTCAGATTTATACTCATCATGTGACAATTTCTTTAAACAATTGACTTTTTGATGTGAATTATCTTCAAATATGGTGACCCCTTGGAAAAAAGGCAGGCTTATACATTAAGGCCATAAATTGGCTAAAAATGTTAGATACATTAAAATACAATCAATAAGTATTTATAGAGAATAGTGTCCTACAACACATTTTTCCAACCAGTCCTTAAAAAAGCATCATATCCCATAAGCTGAAATCATTGTACTCCATGAGCTATCAATTATACATTTTCCACATAACTAGACTGTCTTTTTTAATCTCATTTTTCCCCAATGAATATTTGCATGTGCGCTCTATTGCATGTAGAAGTCATATATATTCTTGTGGCAGCTGTGAAGCCAGTCTACAAAACAGCACAGATTTATCCAGAGCAACTGGACATTCACTCTTCAGGTGACAAACCTTTCTTTCAAATAGTATTAATTTTCATTTTTTTATGCTGAATGGTATGTCACAGTGTGGTTATTAGTCATATTAAAGGGTGAAAGGCACACTATAAAAATTATATCATCAGTATGTCATGGCAACATATGTTATTCCATTACTTTAACTCATCAAATTAACCTAACTAATTTAAACTTTTGAAAATTCACTTTTTCACATGGGATTCAACTAGATTTTTTAAGCCAGTTTAATATAATTTATCACTTGAACAGCCAATTTGATTATACTTTTTTATATTACTAATTTAAGGCAGCAACTGAACTTGTTGAAGAAGGTAGAAACTGTATGGGAGATGTATTTTAAGTGAAAAAGAATCAATAATTTACTTTGAAACCTAAATTGCCTCTATTCCTGCAGATCACAGTTCTTATATTTTGTGAGCTTTTGTGGCCTAGACAAGCGAGGTGAAAATGAACTCAACCACACCTGACTCATACACCAACTCCACAACTCATTCCATTGAGCTAATAGTCTGTCTGGAAATGTGTGTGTTCAGCTTTAATTTCCTGTTTGGTCTTCTTACGCACTCCTATGTGATCTGGCTCATCGTCACAGGAACTGGAATTGCATCAGAGTTCTTCATCCTCAATCTCTCTGTTTGTGAGATTGTAAACTCTTTGAATTCGTTGTTCTTTATGCTGTCAACTGTGTTTTCATGTCTCTCAACATTAGTCACGTTTTTACAAGGACTCGCCATCACTGGTCGTCCTCTGTTTCAGTGTCTGATCTGTGTTGAGCGTTACCTGGCAGTGGTTCATCCTGTAACCTTTCTGAAGTACAAACCTCTCAGATATAGAGTGATCTGCTGCACCGCGGCCTGGATCATTGTTCTTGGACCATGTTTGTTTTGTAGGTTTATTTTACACCCTCTCAATTTGGAGGCATATTGCTGGTTCTTCACATTACAGTTCCTTCTCTTTCTCTCCATCCAGTTGTTTTTCCTTTTAACTGTTCTCAGAGCTCTGAAGCAGTCAGGACCAGGAGAGAGAGGGAGAGAGAGAGAGGGCAGAAAAACCACATGAAGAGAAGAGCATTTTATCTCATTCTTATATCTACAGTGAACGTAGCTATCATATACGTCCCATATGTCGTCACAGCACTTTATACGATTCTAATACAGCAATATATACGTGAAGGTTGGTTTGGTGCTTTGCTTTTATATGTGCTGGCTGGTTTTGTTCAGCCTGTTTTTTATCTGCAACGGGCTGGAAAACTCTCCTGTCTCTGTTGTTCATAACACCTACTATTGTGATATTTTAAAGTCATGGGACAGTTTTGTACACTCTTAAATATAAAGGTGCTTCAAAAGGTTCTTCAAGCGATGCCATAGAAGAGCCATTTTTGGTTCCACAAAGAACCATTCAGTCAAAGGTTCTTTAAAGAACCATCTCTTTCTTACCTTTTTATAATCTGAAGAACCTTATTTCGCCACAAAGAACCTTTTGTGAAACAGAAAGGTTCTTCAGATGTTAAAGGTTCTTTATGGAACCATTTAGACAAAAAGGTTCTTCTATGGCATCGTGAAGCACCTTTCTTTTTAAGAGTGTATCTGAAAGATTTCCTTTCATGAACCCAGAAATCCTATTAGTTAGTTTGTTTATCCAGTAAATCTCTTCATCAGTGACTGGGTGTCATTTTCTCTCTCATTCTTTCTAAATGCTTGGTCTTAAAAATGGCAAAGGCCAGATTCAAAAATGAATTTATTTGTTTGGATTTTTTTTTGTTACAGAATAAAAATAATTAAGCTATATCACATGAACAGCAGTATGTATTTTGCATATGGCTATATAATCACAGGCATGTTGATATTCATCATAACTGCAAGTGCAATATTTTGTAACCGTTCAATAAACAAGACGTTAAAATAGAGTAACTAATATTTCTACACACACTATTGCTAGTTACTTTATGTTTCTGCTTTGCCAGATTTTCAAGTTAGAAGGTCAGGACACATTTTAAGTGGCATTTTGGGAATAGAAAACTTTAAATAAAAATGGTCAAATTGTCCAAAAAAATTGTCAAATTAACATTTTCCACACACACACACACACACACACACACACACACAAATGTTTACTCTGATTAGACTTTCTGATCCTCATTTTTAGTTTAAATAATAATAATAATGTTTATTTTATATAGCCGCTTTCCCAAGCTCAAGCATGCTTAGCAATAACAGTAGCAAACAAACAATCATTTCATACATAATTAGTTAAATAGACAGTAGGCATTTGCCCAGTCCAAGACATGAGCGATTGCAGTTGCATTTCGCAATATAGTGCAAGCAATCGAATACAAACAGAGAACCAGATAAAACCCATTATGACTGGTAATATTGGTTAAACAAATAGGTTTTGAGTTTAGACTTACATTTATGGAGTGTGGTTATTGTCCTAAGAGCCAGGCACAATGAGTTCCCATTCAGTCAGTCACGTTCAACGTTACGTCAGTGACTGACGAATTGGGATCTCGCCCGAGAGCCCAATCACCTTCGAGTGTTAACTAAACAAGCCAATGACAGTTGGCGTGCGTGTTTCGCCACGCGCACCCCGCCCCGCAGCGCGGGTATAAAAGGAGAGCGCGTGCAAACGCACATCAGCTTTTCGCTTCGAGCCGAGCCTTCTACAAGATGAATCTCCGCGAGTGTTTGGAAACAGCTGGCGTTGGTGTTACGGCGTGTCAGCGGGGGTTGCCATCCAGGCTGCTGAAAACCTCGGCGGGCTGCAGCTTCCATTCTGCGGTCTCGCCGCGACCTCCCCTGGCGCTTCAGCGCTCTCTCTAAAAGAGTATTTTCCAAAAAATTCTAAAAGAGCTATTTCTAAAAGAGGTTCACGAGCGACGGGCGTCTTTTTAAAGATGGCTTCCCGCTCGTGCGTTTCTGGATGCGGTCGTTTCCTGCCTTCATCTGACGGTCATGATCACTGCCTCTCGTGCTTGGGCTTACAGCACGCTGAAGCAGCGCTCATGGATGAGTCATGTTCTCAGTGCGGGAACATGACCATCGCGACATTGCGGTCCAGATACCTCCTCATTAACGGGGGGGTATCCCCCTTGCCATGCCCCGCTCTAGCTCCTCTGGTTCTCGGAGGTCTACTTCGGTTCATGGTCAGGGAGACCTGAGGTTTACGGTGAGAGCTTCCCCGTTGAGTACTTCTCCGCGGGCCTCTCATTCCTCGAGCGTGTCGCACCACCTGGTGCTTCCGGACGTGTGTGCTGGGTCCTCGGACAGGGCGGGGTCCCGCATCTTGTGCGGGGCACAGGCAGAGGACAGGATGTCGGTCGCTGCATCGGAGGGCGAGCTAGGCTCTGGAGATGAGCATTCGGCTGCGCTGCCACCGTCAGGTAGAGTGGCGTTGCCCGAGTCAGATTCAGAGCTGACTGCTATGCTTTCCCGGGCCGCTGAGAGCTTCGGGCTGCACTGGAGGCCTCCGCCTCCTCTCGAACGCTCGAGGCTGGATGATTGGTTCCTGGGGCGCAGGCCGGGCGTCGGCAGCCGCCTCCGGTTCCATTCTTTCCGGAAGTGCATGAGGAGGTTACTAATTCTTGGAAGGTACCTTTTTCTGCCCGAAACAGACTTGTGCCTCCATCCGTCCTCACCACCCTCGATGGGGGGCGGCCCAAGGGTATGTGGACATCCCTCCGGTCGAGCACGCTATTGCCATTGCAGCTCTGCCCGCAAAGCGCCGCCGTCTGGAGGGGTAGTCCACGCCTTCCGTCCAGTGCCTGTAAGTTCTCGTCCGCTCTGACGGCTAAGGCTTATAGTGCCGCTGGACAGGCCGCTTCCGCCCCGCACGCCATGGCCATCCTGCAAGACTGCCGAGCCCGGAGCCCTTGGATCCTTCTCTTCCGAGATTGTGACCGCACCACTCCTTCCCCCGGAGGAGGGCCGGGTGGAGACTCTTATGTTCCCTTTTGTTTTTGTTCCGCCACTGGCTACTCAGTCAGTGGTACCCAAAACTTCATTAAAAGAGCATTTTCCTTTGCCTCCGGGTCCCAAGAGGGTGTGGACGTCGGTGCACGAGACCCAGTCTCCACTCCGCCGGCCCCCTCTCCCTTCGCTAGTGGGCAGCAGGGTTCAGTTCAAGGACGCTATGTCTCCTCACGAGCCCCCTGCTCAGCCGTGGAGCCAGGTAAGTGGTGCGCTGTGCACTCAGACCCCACCCTGGGATGCGCGGCCTCCCGAGTCGGGTCCCTGTGTTCCACTTCGCTTCCCCACTGCGGGTACGTCGGTGGTCTCCATAGTCCCGCTAGTTCGGTCGCTGGGGACCTGGTTAGCGCTCCCCAGGCCATCTCGCTGGCTCATGAGAACCATCAGACTTGGCTATGCGATTCAGTTCGCCCGGCGCCCTCCCTAGTTCAGGGGCATTCGGTTCTCCTCTGTGTTGGACAGGGATGCTCCTGTCTTGCGTGTAGAGATCGCGGTCCTGCTAGCGAAGGACGCGATACAGCCGGTCCCTCCATCCGAGATGAGGTCGGGCTTCTACAGCCCATACTTCATCGTACCCAAGAAAGGCGGTGGGTTAGACCGATCCTGGACCTGCTCGTACTGAACCGGGCCTTCACAACCCCGTTCAGGATGTGGACGCAGAAACGCATCTTTCAATGCCTCCGTCCTTTCGATTGGTTTGCAGCGGTCGACCTCAATGACGCGTACTTTCATGTCTCGATTCTACCTCGACACAGACCTTTTCTCCGCTTTGCGTTCGAAGGGCGTGCATATCAGTACAAGGTCCTCCCCTTCGGGCCCCTATTTCCCCCCCCTGGTTTGGGTCGCCTCGTGTCTTCACCAAGGTCGTGGAGGCAGCCCTCGTTCCATTGAGGGAAGCGGGCATTTCGCGTTCTCAACTACCTCGACGACTGGCTCATACTGGCCCAGTCCCGAGCGCAGTTGTGCGAACACAGTGATATGGTGCTCAGTCACCTCAGCCGATGGGGCTTCGGGTCAACTGGGAAAAGAGCAAACTCCCCCCCCCGTGCAGAGGATCTCTTTTCTCGGCATGGAACTGGACTCGGTCAACCTCTCAGCACGTCTCTCGGTAGAGCGTGCACAGTCGATGCTGAACTGCCTTGTGTCCTTCCAGTTCAAGACGGCTGTTTCCACTGAGACATTTTCAGAGTCTCCTGGGGCATATGGCATCCGCAGCCGCTGTCACGCCGCTCGGGTTGCTTCATATGAGACCGCTTCAGCGTTGGCTTCACGACCGGGTCCCGAGATGGGCATGGCGACAAGGCGCTTACTGGGTTTCTGTTACCCCGTTCTGCCGTTAGACCCTCAGCCCGTGGACAGATCTTTCCTTTCTTCGGACAGGAGTATCCCTTGGGCAAGTATCCAGGCTTGTTGTTGTGTCAACAGATGCCTCCGCAGGGGCTGGGGTGCCATGTGCAGTGGGAATGCAGCTGCGGGGCTCTGGTCGGGGCCCCGACCTCAGTGGCATATCAATTGCCTCGAGTTGCAAGCAGTATGGCTGGCTCTGCGCCGCTTCAAATCGCTGCTACACGACAAGCACGTACTGGTCCGTACGGACAGCACTGCGACCGTTGCGTACATCAACCACCAGGGCGGTCTACGCTCCCGTCGCATGTCGCAACACACCCGCCATCTCCTCCTCTGGAGTCAAAAGCATCTGAGGTCGCTTCGCGCCGTTAACATCCCAGGCGAGCTCAATCGTGCATCCGACGAGCTCTCACGTCAGCCTGCCCTTCTGGGAGAATGGCGACTCCATCCCCAGACTGTCCAGCTGATTTGGAGATGTTTTGGGGACGCTCAGGTAGACCTGTTTGCTTCCCCGGACACGTCCCATTGCCAGTGGGTTTACTCCCTGGCCGAGGGTCCCCTCGGCACGGACGCCCTGGCGTGCAGCTGGCCTCGGGGCCTACGCAAATATGCGTTTCCCCCAGTGAGCCTTCTCGCGCAGACACTGTGCAAGGTCAGGGAGGATGAGGAGCAGGTCCTGCTCGTGGCGCCTTACTGGCCCACTTGGACTTGGTTCCCGGAACTGATGCTCCTCGCGATAGCCCCTCCTTGGCGAATTCCTCTGAAGAGGGATCTCCTTTCTCAGAGAGGGGGCACCCTCTGGCACCCGCTTCCAGACTTGTGGAATCTCCACTTATGGTCCCAGGACGGGATGCGGAGGTTCTAGGTGGCCTACCCCAAGAAGTAGTAGACACCATCACTTCAGCAAGAGCACCATCTACAAGACACGCCTACACTTTGAAGTGGAACCTTGTTCGTTGAGTGGTGTCCTTCCCAGCCTGGAAGACCCCCTGTAATGCCCGATCGCAGTCGGCTTCTTTCCGCAGGATGCTGGAGCGAAGGCTGCTCCCTCCACCCTGAAGTGTAATGTTGCCGCCTTGCCGTGCACATCACGAGGCAGTAGAACCGGTCAAGGTCTCTAGGGAAGCCACGACCCTGACATCAGGTTTCTCAGAGGGGCAGGAGGCTGAACTCATCCCGCGCCCCACCTGACCCTCTTGGGATCTCCCCTCGTCCTCATGGCCCTGAAGGAAGACCCTTCGAGCCTCTGCAGCAGAGAGCTAGGTTTGTCATTAAAGACGCAGGCCTCACCGCTTTGGCCTCCTTTAAGAGGGTAGGGGACCTGCATGCATTCTCGGTCGACGATTCGTGCCTAAAATTCGGAACGGTTAACTCTCACGTTGTCCTGAGACCCCAACCTGGATATGTGCCCAAAGTTCCCACAACGCCTTTTAGGGATCAGGTGGTGAACCTGCAAGCACTACCCTCGGAGGAGGCAGACCCAGCCCTAGCCTTGCTCTGTCCCGTCCGAGCCTGCGCATTTACGTGTACCGTACGCGGAGCTTCAGGACCTCAGTCCAGCTCTTTGTCTGCTTTGGAGGTCGGCAGAAGGGAAAGGCTGTCTCCAAACAAAGACTTGCCCACTGGTTAGTGGAGGCTATAGTCTTGGCGTACCAGGCCCAACGTTTACCATGCCCCCTCGGAGTGAGAGCTCACTCTACGAGAGGAGTGGCATCTTCTTGGCATTGGCGCGGGGCGCCTCGATAGCGGACATCTGTAGAGCTGCCGGCTGGGTGACGCTTAACACGTTTGCGAGATTCTATAATCTTCGTTTAGAGCCCGTGTCCTCTCGTGTACTCCCCTCAGGTAGGCAGTAACACCGGACCTGCTCGTTGTCGATCACGCTTGCTGCGCCATTCCCCTCTACGGACCGTATACGCCCGCCCCCCCCCCTTTTTTTGCTCCTCAGTTCAGTTCCCCATGGCGAACCCTGGTGGAGTTCCTCCCGCACCCTCGGCGGTCAGGCGTGGCGGAGCGCCAGACGCCATGCTCAGCACTCGTGTGCATGCCCTAGGTCAGCCCTTGTGCTGGGCTAGGTTCCCGTGTGTAGTGATTCCCCCTTCGGTTGATCCCACATGTGTATTCTTCCACGTTACGGCTCCCCTCACGGTAAGCCCGTTTCTTTCCCTGGCAGTCGTTCACTGCCCTCTCTGCAGTGTAGTGATCTCACCCCAGGCGGGTTAAGTCTACCGCAGAGACTTCCATATGTAGTACTGCCCTGGGCCAGTCCATATGTATAATTCCACATGATACCTCCTATGTGCGGGATGTGGCTTCCGTAGCGTCCCAACTGGGTACACTTTCCCAGTGTTATCCAATGCACCACTGTATGGAACAGCAGTGGCGGACACCTCTGCCTAGCCGCTGTCCTATCTTCCGCCCCAGCTGGTGTGGGGGACTTGTCGGCTTCCGCAGGGCACTGGAGGGGTCAGCAATAGTGGCGTTTTCCAAACGGAGCCCAATTCGTCAGTCACCGACGTAACGTTGAACGTGACTGACTGAATTGGACGTCTAGGTTCTTGTGGTAACCCTCGTTCCCTGAAGGAGGGAACGGAGACGTTACGTTCCGTTGCCACAGTTGCTGTACCACCGCTGTACGGCCGGGGCACGTAGTCTCGGCTCCTCAGCGAAAAACTGATGTGCGTTTGCACGCGCTCTCCTTTTATACCCGCGCTGCGGGGCGGGGTGCGCGTGGCGAAACACGCACGCCAACTGTCATTGGCTTGTTTAGTTAACACTCGAAGGTGATTGGGCTCTCGGGCGAGATCCCAATTCGTCAGTCACTGACGTAACGTCTCCGTTCCCTCCTTCAGGGGAACGAGGGTTACACAAGTAACCTAGACGTTCCAAAGCTTAGGAGCCATAACAGAGAAAGACCTGCCACCCACAGACAATAGACGAAAATCTCCGTACACACTCAGATGATCGAAGTGTTCAAGAGGGAATATAAGGAGAAAGTAAGTCAGAGAGATAGAAAGGAGCAAGACCATTGAGTGACTTAAAGGTAAGCAGAAGAATTTTGTAAATAATATGAGAAGACACTGGTAGCCAGTGGAGGTTAAATAGAATAGGAGTGAAATGAGCAGACTGTTTACTGTGTTAACATTCTCGCAGCAGAGTTTTGAATATATTGCAAACGGGAGATAGAGTGCACTGGTAGTCCAGAAAAAGAGCATTACAGTAATCGAGGTGAGATGTGATAAATGCATGTACTAATGATTCAGCATCTTTTGGGCTGACATAGGAACGGAGTTTGTCAATATGACAAAATGCAGCTTTAGAGAGTTTTCTAATATAAGCCTCTAGGGTCAGTGAAGAGTCAAGACGTTTTTGAATATTTGGTTTAATTACAGAATTAAATAGAAAATGTACCTTCAGTTTTCATTCAAAGCTTGCTTATGTTGAATTGTAGTTTGAATAATGCAGTATATTTATAATTCTCTCCTTCATTAGCAATACCATTTATGTTTCGTGAGCTTCTGTGCTTAAGAGGACACCTCCACCACACCAGGAGCTTCCATCAACACCACCACTCCTTCCATATGGATAGTGATCGATCTAAAAATTTGCATGCTCTGCATAAATTTGCTGTTTGGTCTTCCCACACACTCCTATGTTATATGGTTCATCATGACAAGAACAAGAAGTGGAGTTGGATGAGAGGTCTTCAACCTCAAGGAGAGAGAGGGAGAGAGAGAAAAGAGGAAAACCACATGAAGAGAAGATTGTTTTATCTCATTCTCATAACTATTGAGACCCTGTCACATATGTCCTATACTATCATAACATTCTTAAACATTCTAACTGAACAGAATATTCCTAATCTTTGGTTCACTGTTGTGATTTGTTATGTGCTGTCTGGAAAACTCTCCTGCCTCTGTGAAATTATTCATTGTTCTATTTAAACTGAGAATAATCTAAGTTTATATTTGTTATAAGTGGTTGATAAGTCCAATAAATATATCAATTTGTTTTTATAAATTAAAGATTTCATTAATTAAATTTTTATTTGATTTTAATTAAACTTATCAATTATTCTTTCTAAATCCTCTGTCTAAAAGTTTGCATAGCAGGTGTTCAATGAGTGCCTCCTGTGGACATCTATCTTCAGATATATAAAAACAATTTGTAAAGACTTAACATTCAAGCTTTGATAAATTATTTTGCCCATTTAGGTTTTTTTCCCCTTTGCATTTCAGGTGTTTTAAATTATGTGAGGAATATGAAGTCATGCACATGTATTCTTGTGACAAGCGTGAGTCAGTCTACCGAACCAACACAGAGATTTATATAAACCCAATTCTCAAAAAGTTGGGACACTGTACAAATTGTGAGTAAAAAAGGAATGGAATAATTTACAAATCTCATAAACTTATATTTTATTCACAATAGAATATAGATAACATATCAAATGTTGAAAGTGAGACATTTTGAAATGTCATGCCAAATATTGGCTCATTTTGGATTTCATGAGAGCTACACATTCCAAAAAAGTTGGGACAGGTAGCAATAAGAGGCCGGAAAAGTTAAATGTACATATAAGGAACAGCTGGAGGACCAATTTGCAACTTATTAGGTCAATTGGCAACATGATTGGGTATAAAAAGAGTCTCTCAGAGTGACAGTGTCTCTCAGAAGTCATGATGGGCAGAGGATCACCATTCCCCCAATGCTGCGGCGAAAAATAGTGAGCAATATCAGAAAGGAGTTTCTCAGAGAAAAATTGTTATCATCTACAGTGCATAATATCATCCCAAGATTCAGAGAATCTGGAACAATCTCTGTGCGTAAGGGTCAAGGCTGGAAAACCTTACTGGATGCCCGTGATCTTCGTGCCCTTAGACAGCACTGCATCACATAGGAATGCTACTGTTATGGAAATCACAACATGGGCTCAGGAGTACTTCTAGAAAACATTGTTGGTGAACACAATCCACCGTGCTATTCGCCGTTGCCGGCTAAAACTCTATAGGTCAATTAAGAAGCCATATCTAAACATGATCCATAAGTGCAGGTGTTTTCTCTGGGCCAATGCTCATTTAAAATGGACTGTGGCAAAGTGGAAAACTGTTCTGTGGTCGGATGAATCAAAATTTGAAGTTCTTTTTGGAAAACTGGGACGCCATGTCATCCGGACTAAAGAGGACAAGGACAACCCAAGTTGTTATCATCGCTCAGTTCAGAAGCCTGCATCTCTTGATGGTTTGGGGTTGCATGAGTGCGTGTGGCATTGGCAGCTTACACATCTGGAAAGGCACCATCAATGCTGAAGGTATATCCAAGTTCTAGAACAACATATGCTCCCATCCAGACGTCATCTTTCAGGAAAGACCTTGCATTTTCCAACATGACAGACCACATACTGCATCAATTACAACATTATGGCTGCGTAGAAGAAGGATCTGGGTATTGAAATGGCCAGCTTGCAGTCCAGATCTTTCACCCATAGAAAACATTTGGCGCATCATAAAGAGGAAGATGCGACAAAGAAGACCTAAGACAGTTGAGCAACTAGAAGCCTGTATTAGACAAGAATGGGACAACATTCCTATTCCTAAACTTGAGCAACTTGTCTCCTCAGTCCCCAGACGTTTGCAGACTGTTATAAAAAGAAGAGGGGATGCCACACAGTGGTAAACATGGCCTTGTCCCAACTTTTTTGAGATGTGTTGATGCCATGAAATTTAAAATCAACTTATGTTTCCCTTAAAATGATACATTTTCTCATTTTAAACATTTGATATGTCATCTACGTTGTATTCTGAATAAAATATTGAACTTTGGAACTTCCACATTGCATTCTGTTTTTATTCACAATTTGTACAGTGTTCCAACTTTTTTTTTGGAATCAGGTTGTACATCCAGAGAGACTGGACGTTCACTCTTCAGGTGACAAACTCATCTTTTAAATTGGATTCATTTTCTTTTTCTGTACTGAATGATAGATCACTGTGGTGATCAGCCCTATGAAAGGGGTTATGAGCGTGTTGGGTGTATTTGTTGAGTAAGACTGGGCTGAGCTCTTTGTTTTTTTTTTTTTCACTAAACAAAATCAACAATTTACTATAACCCATTTGGGTTGTCTTGAGTCCTTTAATGACCTTTATGAATATTACTTATATGTGAAAATAAAAAATGTGCTTTCAATCTACCTTATCTTTTGTTGAATTTCTTCCTGAATAATCTGGTACATTTATAATTCTCTCTTCTCGCATAGCAAGACAAATAAAGAGGAAATTAACTGCACTGTTTCAGAAGCCTCCACCAACTCCACAACTCCTGCTATTTATCAAATAGACAATCTGGAAATTTCTGTGCTCTGCATCAATCTGCTATTTGGTCTTCCTACACACTCCTATGTTATATGGCTCATTGTCACAGGAACAAGAAATTGAGTTGCATTGGCGTTCTTCAACCTCAATCTGTCTGTCTGTGAGATTGGTACCTGTCTAGATTGTTTGTTCCTTGTACTGTCAAATTGGATTTCGAATTTTTCTGCATTAGCACTGTTTTTACAAGGATTCGCCATCACTGGTCATTCTCTGTTTCAGTGTTTGATGTGTGTTGAGCGTTACCTGGCAGTGGTTCATCCTGTAACCTTTCTGAAGTACAAACCTCTCAGATATAGAGTGATCTGCTGCACTGCAGCCTGGATAATCAGTCTTGGCTCCGGTTTGGTCTGCTTGATCACATTGATATATAATATTAATGCACATGCATGGTTCTTTGCCTTCTCCACTGCAGTTCCATCTCTTCCTCTCCATCCAGTTGTTTTGTCTTGTGGCTGTTCTCAGAGCTCTGAAGCAGTCAGAACCAGGAGAGAGAGAGAGGAGAAAAATCACATGAAGAGAAGAGCATTTTACATAATTCTTGTAACTACTGTGAACATGGCAATTGTGTATGTGCCAATTACAATCTCAGGATTATTTACAGTTTTGACAAAATAATATATTTCAGCATTTTGGTTCCCTGGTTTGATTTGTTATGCATTGGCTGGTTTTGTTCAGCCTGTTCTTTATCTGCACCAGAGTGGAAAACTTTCCTGCCTTTGTCCTCCATAAAACCTGTAAATATCTGATTACATTTTTAAATCAATAATAAAGCAGATTTAAAAAAAAAAGAGTTAATGTCACTAACATGCAAATACAGCCTCTAGTTCTTCCTCAAAAGCGTTTGTATTATTAACATGGTTTTAAACATTTGTTTTCTGATTGATTAATCAGATCCTGTGCCTCTACTTCCAACTTGCTTTGGTTGATATTAGTTTGGTTGTTTATACAATAAATCATTCCATTAATTATCTAGTGTCATTTTTGCTCTCATTATTTTTAAAAGCTTGGTCTGAAAATTTTCATTTCAGGTGTTCAATGACTGAGAGTAGTGGAAGCTTGTGCTTTCAGACATTAAAGATTGTTTCATAAGAATGGATATTCATTATTCCATTATTTATCATATATAGCCCATAAATAAGAAAGGGGTAATGTACATCCAGCAGGTTGTTATCGCAGAATAACCCCCGACAGGGTGATCACTCTGAAGGGGGTTATTCTGTGATAACAACCAGCTGGATGTTATTATTCCACTTATTACATGGCTACTTGCCACATAAGTAAATAATTAAACACGAAATATTGATTTGAGTTGAAATATTTGAACGCAAAGCTTCCGTGAACACAGCAGTTGCGAGCAAGAAGCAAGTTCAAACTAGACGGACATTTAAGCGATATGTTGCAGTCAAACCACTTATTACACAACATTTGACCACAAAAATAATTAAGGCAATAAATGAAAATGAAAATGAAAATGTTTTAAAACCTTACCAGTTTGTATATCTTATCATTCATTACTGCGTACAAAACAATCGTAGCATAATGACAACAGCTACGTTTGTATGAAACAAGAGAGCGAGTCCGCGATACTAGGATGACATAATTAAGTAATTTGACACAATTTTGAATCGAGTTTTAATATTTTATTAGCTAAACAAACACAAAGCTTCCACCAAGAAAAAACTGTTGAGTATAGCGCCAGACTTCAGTTACCCGGATGAGCCTGTGTTATTTGTTTTTACCAGTTTGTTGAGAAGGGTATAACTGCAGCCTGGAGATCTCCAAATGGGGGCGGGAACTCCAAAATGGGGTGGGAGCTCCAAAATAGGGCGTGGCTTCCTCCCATTGACAGACAGGCACATGACACGCATGTGCAATTTTTTCTCCCAATCCACCTCAGTGCAAACTCCGCCCCACAGCTGATTCTAAAGATTGTATTGGTTGTGTCAATTAAAGTGTTGATTTCCTACACTATGCTACAAAAAATGCTTACCCCTAAACCTACCCCACACCTGACCCTATAACCTTAACCAGTGAAATTGACTGCACGGCGGGATTGGCGCTGAATAGCGTGGTAAAGAAAGTTGCCGTTCAGGAGATAAACAGTTAATAAGATTATGCATTATGAGATCGTTCCGTAACTCCCCAACTGGACCTCAGCGGACAATGGCACCTTTTTAACACCCAGCATCACTACCCCCTCCTACCCTGCGAATTTTGAGCCCCGGGACGCCCCCGTTGCTTAGAACAAAGCGATAGAGTAAAATCTTTCCCCTACGCTGCGCTGACGGCTCACGGGAGAGTTTGTGGGTGATTCCTGTTTATTTCATTAAGCAGAGGTTCAAACTCCAGTCCGAACACCACTGGCCACGAGCTTTGGGCTCTGCTCTAACGGAGAATATTTATTTATATAGCATATTTTATTTTAGATTAACTAGAAACAATGTTTAATTTATAAAGATTTATTTTTTAAATGTAAGTCAATAACAATTGGCTGGAGCCAGAGCCAATGGTGAAAGTCTTTGCAGGAGGAGACCCCGCCGCATTTTGGAGTTCACGCCCCATTTTGGAGATCTCCGGTCTGCAGTTACATCTACTTGGTTGTTATCGAGGGATAACATACCTCGGAATGTCGCGAATGACCAATCAGAATCAAGTATTCAACAGAGCCGTGTAATAAATCCATATTACAACAATTTACCTCCGCTTCGCGTCGGGGTCCTGATCACCCTGTCTGGGTTATTCTGCGATATTCTGAGAACCGGCTGGATGTACATTATCCCTTACATATCAAACTGCTATAACAAGAGTGCTATTGTCTTGTGTCTGCAACGAATCACAACTGTGTTGACAGTGCTATTGCTTTTATACATCAATTTAGTAAACAATGAGATTTTAGTAAACAATACATCGTAACTTACATTTTAGACACTATTTCCAATTTTTTTTAGTCAAAACATCTGAGCTTTCTTTGCAAGAAACACATAGTAGTAGAGTTTCATTCTCAAATGAATGTTTTGAACTAATCGGTTGAGTGAATCATTCAATCATGTACACAGTAACTTCTCACTACTGGCGCAACAATATAACCCACAGAAAGAGTGAAAATGCTCACTAATACACGGACTGACAGCCTGTCTGGAGCCTCTTATTGAAGCTCGGGCTCAGTTCATACGTCTTGTATGAAATGTGGCTTGGTTTCAAACTAAAGTTTTGTGAAGTTAAAGCATAAAGCAGGCCTACTGCAGCTACAACAATTAAAATCAGTGCCAGTATTAATATACGCCAGTACTACTAGATGTAGTGTTCTTCTCCCTAAATAATTCTTTAATTTATTTTATTTGTGTGCCACAAAGATTCACTTTTTTAATTATATTTAGCCTGTTTATTTTTATACTCCATCTATTTTTGGTCTATAAATGAACCTCATTTATTTATCTTTAAACATTTGCATATGTCTGTGTGAGATTTAGCAGATGAAGTCATGCACATATAAGCTGTTCTTGTGACAGCTGTAATGTCAGTTCACCAAATGTATATATATCCAGAGAGACTGGACATTCACTCCTCAGGTGATAAACTCTTCTACTGTATATTAGATTAATTTTCTTTTATATGCTGCTGAACCATATGTAACAATGTCAATGTGGATGGGTAATTTTAAAGTTGTTATGGTCATGTTGGATCAACCATAAAATAATGAATATTGTTATTTATTGTAAAACGTTGCTTATGTTTTCTCTGTAACAATTACAAATCCATTATTTTTTGAATTATGAACCAAAAAAGAAAAAGAAAAATATGGGAGTAACTTCCATTAAACTGTCGATCAACTGCGAATGAATCTGCTTATGCATTACGAATATGTATACGTGTTAAACAAAGTGACATTTAAGACCATTAAAGATCAAAATGAAACATGACTGGCAGCAATATATTTATATATTTCCTTGCATACTTTTGTAATTTGTCCAAGAACAGACTATTAGTAACCCCAAAACATAATGCGAAGATTAGCTTGTTAGGCAAATGTTGAACCTAGCTGGTGTCTGCCGTAACAGTATGCCTCGGAAGTGCAAACGTCATATATGGATTTAAACTAACAGCTTTGTACTCCACAAGGGTAAACTGCATTTGACTTCTGCGTTTGGAAGAGCGTTTTGTAATCAGATAAGTTGTTCAGATAACAAATTGCGATCTGAGCGATCGGCCGAGCGAATAACGATTTCACGTGAAGTTGTTATTTAAATGGATATATAACATATGTCTCAATAAATATTAAATCTCATCTTGGTTTCGTGTTGACAAGGTAGGCTAACAAATCTGGTGAAATCCCTTACGAAAAAGAAGTTTATTCAAGTGTGCTATTAGTATACTTCTTTTAAACTAAAAATAGGAAAGTATACTTTTAGTCTACTTTTTATGTACTTCTCAGAAATGGGCTTTATTTACTTCTCATAAATATACTTAAAATGACATTTAAATATACTTGACTTATACTTATATTTTAGCTATAATAGTGCTCCTAGAATCCGTGTTTTCATTGTTATATTGTTGGGGGCGCTAGTACACATCTTCTGTACAGAATTTCCAAAAAAACACAAGTGAAGAAGAAACCGAAACAACAGACACTTCCACATGTATTCTAACACGATCATCAGACATAAAACAGTATCAGAACTATGTAACATTATAGAATAAAATGTAGACAAATGAAGAGGTAATACTAACTGTCAAGCTTTGGGGTGTTGATCGACTTTGTTTTGATTATCATTCTGAATCCAATGCATAGTCTTTTTTCAGCTTTTTGTTCCAAATGTTCTTTCTTTCTTTATTTATTTTAATTTTTTTTATGAAACTTACTCACATTCAAGTGTTTAAAAAAAAGAAAGCTTGAAGCTAGAATAAAATGTTTTTGTTTACAATCAGATACCCTGTTCTTTGATTTTTTGTATGTTCAGATATTCATCTAACAAAATATATACAAATTAATACCTAAATAGGGACATAGTAGTATACTTAAAGTATGATGTAAAGTTCACTTAAAAAAAACTTACGAGTATACTTGCAGTATAAAACTACTACACTAGTAGTTTACTGAGACTATACTTCAAAGTGTATTAAAAATGCTTCAATTATTTAATTAGTAAACTATCAGTATACATATTAGTTCACTTTTAGTATAGTTTCAGTACAAGCTAAAAACATTGATGTAAACTAGTTTTGTACTTAAAGTTTACTACTGTTATATTTAAAGTATACTTAAAAGTATACTTTTATATACTAGAAAGTGGGCCAATTTAGTCCCAAGGAGTATTGAAATAGTACACTTACCAGTATACTACTAGTACACTGATATTTGTATACTTACTATATAAAGTATACTTAAAAATATACTTGAACTTTACTTAAGTATACTTACTAAAATAAACTTGAAGTATACAAATTTTTGGTAAGGGCTTTCCCTAAAAATGCCCGCGAAACAACATTTACCGGAATAATCTGTAGTTGCATATTTCATCTACTTTTTTTATCTGGTTTATTTTTTTTGGGGAATTGCAGTCTTATCACCTGGTAATTTTTTATATCTTTCATCCATTATCAATATTATTATGTTTGTGAGCTTCTGTTCTCAGACAAGCGAGGAGAATGAACTCCACCACACCAGGCTTCCACCACACCACACCTCCTTCCACCGTCCATTGGCAATACTCACATCCGTTGTTCTGCATCAAGTATCTTGTTGGTCTCCTACACCTCCTATGTTATAGGTCTCATCGTCCAGGAAACAGGGAGGTGAGTTTCATCACGTTTCTCAAACCTCAATAACCTTTTTTGTGGATTGGTATCTTGTGGATTTATTGCTCTTTATATGGTTCAACTATATTCAAGTCTCTTTCCTTTAGCATTGTTTTTACAAGGACTCTCCATCCCTGGTCGTCCTCTGTTGCCGTTCTGAGCTGTGTGAGCGTTACCTGGGCATGGTTTATCCTGTACCTTTCTGAAGTTCAAACCTGCAGATATAGAGTGATCTGCTGCACTGCGGCCTGGATAATCACTCTTGGATCCGGTTTGATCTGCCTTCCAGATCATTTTTTACCTTACTGTGCATGCATGGTTCTTCTCAATGCAGTTTCTACTCTATCTCCCCATCCAGTTGTTTTGTCTTGTGGCTGTTCTCAGAGCTCTGAAGCAGTCAGGACCAGGAGAGAGAGGGAGAGAGAGAGATGAGAAAAAACACATGAAAGAACATAAGCTTTTAAATATCTCTCCAATAACTACTGTGACCATGGCTATAACATATGTGCCAACCACTATCTCTGGATTCTTTACCATTATGGACAGACCAGTTTATTTTTATATTTTGGCTCCTTCTATGATTTGTTCCGAATACTAGCTGTTGTTCAGCCTGTTCTTTATCTGCACCGGGCTGGAAAACTCTCTTGCCTCTGTACTCAATAAAACATTCTGAGTACCTCTAGTTTTACTTTTTGATACATTTTATTAATGAGTGGGACACTTTTTAATAATGTCTTTCTTTCTGAATTGCCTCTGTCCCCTAAATTGCTTTACGATGCTTAAATCAATGCCACAATTCACAAATCCAGTGATTGTTCCTCAAAGTTATCATTTGATCAACTTGGTACCTTTTAAACACAACTGTATTTCCTGGAGGACTAGTAAAAAAGTGCACTTTTCTAAAAGATGAATAGCAGCCAAACAAAAATATTTCAGCTTGTGATTTCGGGCAGCTCTTGACAGTTTTGTGTTTAATATATATCAGACAGGTAGTGAATGACAGCTAATGCATGTGTGCGCATGAAGGAATCTTTCATTGTCCTATTTATTTGAAGTTTATTCTGAGTGTGTTTCTGTGATATAGTAATTATAAATTGTTGTTATTTGTTTGCTTATCCAATAAATCACTTCATCAGTATCAGTTTCTCTGCCATTCTTTCTAAATATCTAAGTTTGCATATGAGGTGTTCAGTGACTGCCACCTGCACTGGTTGTTTGGGGGCCTTGCACATTCACTTTCTCTTGCTATTTTTTCCTTTAAAAATGTTATGGAAGCATTTTCATATGAAAACGCAATGAGCAAGAGTGTTAACAGCATTGTGTGTATGAATGATCACACTGATATATAGACATATACAGTATATATATATCTATATATATATAAAGTATATATATATATATATATATCTATATATATCTATTAATATATATATTCGGAACAGCATCACGATGGATTGATTGTTGCATTGAAGATATTGCCTTTAGTACAAACAGTTCATAAACAAGAAGTTTATTCACTTAAAAAAATTAAACAAAAGAAAAAAAAGTATCAGATTAAGCTTTGTATGTTTTTTTTTTTATCTTTTTTTTGTTACTTTAATATTTGCATATCGTAGCAGATAAAGTCATGCACATATGTTCTTGTGACAGTTGAGAAGTCAGACTACAAACCACAGCACTGAGTTTTATATACATCCCTGCAGACTGGATATTCACTCTTCAGGTAATAAAGTCCTCTATTTCCTGCTAAACAATGTTTGACAATATTGCTGCAGTCGTTAGTTATATTAAAGGGGTCATGGGCATGTTAAATGAATCACTTAAGTAAACCAGAGATGATATCTATTTGTTGTTATTTGTGAATTAACAATTTACTTGACACCATTAGTGTACTGTATAGGCTAACTGCAGAATATCAAATGATCAGCATGAAAATTACCTGTAAGTTATGTAGCCTATTGGTGTGATCTGATTACTTGAATTTTAATTGAGAATTCTGTAGAATTAGGGTGGCCTGAAAAGTCTGAATAACTCCAAATGTTTACAATTCTCAATTCCTACAGCAATATTATTTATTCATTTATTGTGAGCTACTGTGCAAAGACGAGGAGGAAATGAACACCACCACACCAGTAGCTTCCACCAACACCACAACTCCTTACAATTCTGGAAATCTAGAAATTTGTACGTTCAGCATCAATGTATTGTTTGGTCTTCCTACACACTCCTATATTATATGGCTTATCGTCAAAGGAACAGGTGGCGTTGCATCAGAGTTCTTCAACTTCAATCTCTCTGTTTGTGAGATTGGTGCCTGTCTGGATTGTTTGTTTTTTGTCCTGCTAAACTGGATTTTATTTCTTGCTCCATTAGCACTGCTTTTCCAAGGTTTTCTCATCACTAGTCGTCCTCTGTTTCAGTGTCTGATGTGTGTTGAGCGTTACCTGGCAGTGGTTCATCCTGTAACCTTTCTGAAGTACAAACCTCTCAGATATAGAGTGATCTGCTGCACTGTGGCCTGGATAATTATTTTTGGCTCCTGTTTGGTCTGCATGTTCACATTAATGTCATCTAATATTAATGCACATACATGGTTCTTCTCATCACAGTTCATTCTCATCCTCTCCATCCAGTTGTTTTGTCTTGTGGCTGTTCTCAGAGCTCTGAAGCAGTCAGGACCAGGAGAGAGAAGGAGAGAAAGAGAGGAGAAAAACCACACGAAGAGAAGAGCGTTTCAGCTCATTTTAATAACTACTGTGAACATGGTTATCACATATGTGCCAATTATTATCTCAGGAGTATTTATAATTTTGAAAAACCACTATCATGTAGAATATTGGGCCCCTGGTATGGTTTGTTATACACTGGCTGGTTTTGTTCAGCCTGTTCTTTATCTGCACCGGGCTGGAAAACTCTCTTGGCCCTGTTCACTATAAACTGACAAAAATGAACTACAATTAACTACACATTGTTTTACTTTTTAAACAATTTTTATCAGTGGATTGGGTAATTTTATTTGATTTATTTACATTTTTTTAATTTATTTTTCCTTGGTGTTCACTCTGGTCTTTACTGTTAAGTTATATTTCAAAGAATTGATGTCACATATCCGCAAATTTAGAGTTTTGTGTTCAAAGTATACTTATAGATAATCAATAATCAATGTAAATTAAGTTTATTATGATTGTGTTTATTTGATGTGGTTATAAGTGTTTATCCAATATCAAGTTATCCAATAAAACACTTAAATAATGACCCATTGTCACTCTTTCCGTATTTTCCCTCATATTTATTTCTGTCCCTTTTTCATTCCCTCTTGTTCTTTTAAATTATCTGTCTAAAATTTTGCATATCACATGATGAATAAGATGCACCTGCGCTGGCCAATTCATATGTACAAAGACTGAATGTTCAGTCTGCAAAAATAATGCTCAGGTGATCAATTTGAATTCTCTATTTACTGTAGGCTATATATGCAACATGATATAACATTATTATGCTCTGGAATACTTGATTCAGATGAACTCATTCCGGCTTACTTTTATCCTTGTGACGACTGTGAACTGTGAATGCGACATTCGTGCTTCAGGTAACTAGCTTTTCACCTCAATAATAAACAAAAATGTCCATAGAAAGTTCCGAGAGTGCTGTTGAGACTGATTGCTTTTTGTCTCATTGAACAGAGATAATTTAAATCAAGAGAAATATGATCGAAAATGTTATTTTGCATGTGAATGAAGTTATTTTGAGAAAGATGAAAAAAGACAAAAATTGTTCATGTTCTGATTTGTTGAGATAACCTTTTCTGTTATGGAGGAATATGGATGGAGTTATTATGCTATTAGTATTTTGTAATACATATTATTTTACCTTAAGAGTTATTATTGTTAAAGTGACAACATAATGACCAAAGTGCAACATTATATGTGCGTAGTACAAGCACTTATTACAAAATGATAAAAGATATGGAACAAGACCCAAACACGTAAAAAGACATTTTTAACAAACCAACTGCATACGTTTTCATGAAAAGTGTTTTATATTAAATGTCTACAAATTTTTACCCCTATGAAGTGTCTATTCGTACAGTAGTGCCTGTGTGTGGGCTTTGCTAATAAGAGACGATTAACACACATTTAAAGCTGATCTGAGATCGGTAATATCATAAGGTTCACAGGTTTACTTTATCAGTGCTCATATATCGGCGGACTATACACATCTTCAAACAGAATGATGTACCCAGATAGCACGCGTACGTCTGCACAATGTCTGTCATCTGGAAAGCATCTGCTGTCAACAAACATCTGATAGACGTCTCACCTCTCAAGTACGTCTCCGTACTCCGTGAACTACCGAACAAACCTACCATCCTTGAAAACCCATAGATATGAAACTGGATGTGTGTGACGCTAACATTCAAAAGCATCAGTTTTCAAATCTTCCAGGCAGAGCCGGCCCAAGGCATAAGCGAACTAAGCTGCTGCTTAGTTCGGGGCCACAGGGGCCCTGTGGCCCTGTGACCATCAGGGGGCCCCAAAGAGTACATGAAAAAAAGCAATATTAAATATTTAAATCATTTATACGTATCATCTTATTATTTCAATGGCGACATATCATGCAGGCACAATAGCGCTGTATGACAGACGTATGACTTTTATTTAGTTTTTCCTTTTTTATTAAAAATGTCCACAAACTTGTAAACTAGCCCACATCATGAACTGATACAGCCTATTCTGATTGTCAAATATGTGTAAATTAATTTGTTTAGTTAAACAACCTTAATGACCATGTTAGTTGATCTATAATGCGTGCTGGACGCTGTCGTGTGGATCTGTCGAATTTACATCACGTAAATTCACCCATTCTTCTCCCGAAATACATGAAAGTAAGTGTCCAGTGAACTTGATCAAATTAAAATTGATCGCATTTCGGGGGTGTTATTAAAATATTTTACTTAGCTAGTTTTTGATTAAAGTTTTTGTTTTCTGTGTAAAAATAACTTTCCTGTGTATAAACAATTCCTGTGTAAACTTGGTGCTGATAACAGCTTAACATTATTTACCTTAGCCTACCATTGGGGTCTTGCTATATTCCAATATCACTATGCCTCAGTTAGCTAGTTATAGATTAAGAGTTGTTGTTTTAGATGTGTGTTTAATAATTTATGTTGTTAAAATTACATTCTGTTCCGTAAATGCATTGTCTGCTGGTTCTTATTAGCTACTTTTCAGTAAAACCACCTTAAGTAACGCCCCTTAGTACTGTAAGACTTTGAATGTTAAAGTGCAAATGAACACCTGACCACTCTTGTGGGTTTGCTACTGTTACAATTAAAAATTGTAGAAGGGTAAAAACATAACAGGCAGACATTGGTATGATGTAAGCAACACAGCGACAAAAAAATAAAATCGATAATGGGTGTGCGAATAATCAAGCATTGACAATAATCAGTTGTATTGGCGGCACTGAGGGGCCCCCATGTAAAATTCTGCTTAGGGCCCCATAAAGGCTTGGGCCGGCCCTGCTCCCAGCACATTAAAATGGTTTTGAAGTCATAACATAATATTCTTCAAGTAATTGTGCGAAAATTACGCTTTATTAATCAAAACTCTTTTTTGGAAACTGCAGTGATATTACTATTGGTATAAAAAGTGCCATACGTTTTTGCCATGAGACAGCACTTCCTGAAAATCACGATCACGTTTGATGCATTATGAACGATTGGTTCTAAACAAAAGAAAAAAAAATGCTTTCAAAGCTTCATGAAGCAGCTTTAAAATTAGAACTAAAATGAGAAGATTGAATTAATTAATGTTAATGAAAAGATTATGTTACATGTTTCTCTTTAGATAAGAGTTCTACATTACTTTGTTCTGCATGTTGCGGAGAAGATGAACACAGAGATGAATAACTGTACAGTGAACTTCACCACACCTGTAGCATCTACAAACACCACAACAAATTCCTTCGAGCTACTCTATATTTTGGACATGTGTCTGCACAGCATCAATTTTCTGTTTGTTCTTCCTACTCAGTCCTATGTTATATGGCTTATCATCACAGGAACAGGAAATGGAATTGCATTTGAGTTTCTTATCCTCAATCTCTCTGTTTCTGAAATTGGTACCTGTCTGAATTCTGTGATCACTCTACTGTCATTTTTGTTTTCAGGCATCTTAATATTTAATAAATTTTTAGTAGGACTAATTATCACTGGCCGTCCTCTGTTTCAGTGTCTGATCTGTGTTGAGCGTTACCTGGCAGTGGTTCATCCTGTAACTTTCCTGAAGTACAAACCTCTCAGATATAGAGTGATCTGCTGCACTGTAGCCTGGATACTTATTCTTGGATCCTGTGTGTGTTGCATGTTTACTATCGTCTCACACAACATTGTATATATGTGGTTCTTTTTGCTGCAGTTCCTGGTCTTCTTTTCCATCAAGTTGTTTTGTCTTGTGGCTGTTCTCAGAGCTCTGAAGCAGTCAGGACCAGGCGAGAGAGGGAGAGAAAGAAAGGAGCAAAACGACAAGATGAAAAGAGTGGTTTATCTCATTCTAATAACAACTGCAACCATAGTTATCATATATGTGCCACTTACTCTCACAGCGTTGTATACCATTGTGACAAAAGTAATTATTCGGGATGTTTGGTTTCCTGCTGCGATTTGTTATGTGCTGGCTGGTTTTGTGCAGCCTGTTCTTTATCTGAAACTAACTGGAAAACTCTCCTGTCTCTGTTCCCTATAAAACCTACTACTGCTATTATTATACTCTTCAAAACCAGAGATTAGTTTGTCCTCAAAAGTACTTATCAACCTGGTACCGTACTTCTTGCACACTGTGATATCTAGAAAATGCCTAGCATGAAGCCAATGATATATGAACTGATTTTAGAGAGTCACAGCATGAGTGCATGAAAGCCTTCATTGTCCTACAATAATATGAATGGTTGCTATTAGTTTTTTTTTTTTTCAATAAATCACTTTATGACCAAGCCTCATTTTCAATCTCATTATTTTTTAAATATTTATCTTAAAAATGGGCATATCAGGTGCTCAGTGAGTGCACCTGTGCTGGCCAGTGCGTGCCTGATGTATAAAGATTGTTTGGGTAGACTAAACACTGACAATTTTATTTTGTATAATATGAAAAATAATGTTTTGAAGTTCAGGGTCACTTGATAAATGTGTAAATAATACTTTTACTATTTGCATATCAGATATTTTATGTGATGTGTATTAGATGAAATCATGCACATATATTTATGCGACAGCTGTGAAGTCAGTCTACAAAACACAGCACACAGATTTATACACATCCAGAGAGTCTGGACATTCACTCTCCAGGTGATAAACTCCTGCTTTTTGATTCTTCTTGTTTTTACACTTTTTTAATAACCAACAGCGTAATGCCCAGGTAAAAAAGTAATACACTTAAATTGTATTAATATCGATGCGCTTATTATATTTTTTATTATACAATACTAAGTGCATAATAAATGTGTTATTTTGGAACAACTTTAAGTATGATAAGTGTTAAGATATGCTTAAGATGAACTTTAAGCTAAATGCAGTACATTTGAATATACAGTATCTCACAGAAGTGAGTACACCCCTCACATTTTTGTAAATATTTTGTTATATCTTTTCATGTGACAACACTGAAGAAATGACACTTTGCTACAATGTAAAGTAGTGAGTTTACAGCTTGTATAACAGTGTAAATTTTCTGTCCCCTCAAAATAACTCCACACACAGCCATTAATGTCTAAAACGCTGCCATAAGAAAAAAAACAAAAGTGAGTACACCCCTAATTGAAAATGTCCAAATCGGGCCCAATTAGCCATTTTCTCTCCCACAGTGTCATGTGACTCATTAGTGTTACAAGCTCTCAGGTGTGAATGGGGAGCAGGTGTGTTAAATTTTGTGTGTTATCGCTCTCGCATCTCCGCTCACTTGCACTGGAATTTCACATGGCAGCTTCGGTCTGGCCAGAACTCTCTGAGGATCTGAAAAAAAGAATTGTTGCTCTACATAAAGATGGTGTAGGCTATAAGAAGATTGCCAAGACCCTGAAACTGAGCTGCAGCACGGTGGCCAAGGCCATTTCCGCCTTTCCTTCTGGAAAACTTTAATGTACATTACAACAATACAGTCCTTGAATATTGCTATTTGTTTGTATCCATTTAAAAAATACAGAAGCCTATATAAACGCTTGACCAAAATAATTATAGCAAATTAAAATAAAGATCAGTGAAATGCTATATAACATAACTAACTCATTCAATTTGTAGAACATTTCTGTACTGGAAAATACACTATGAATATTCCATCATTGAATAGAAATGAATCACAATTAAATTTTCTGCACTCACATATAAAGAAGTTACTGAAAAACAATAAAGCACAGAAGTGAATAAAGTGCAGTTTTTACAAACTCAAGTTAAACCTGCAAATGGCTGAACCAAACAAAGAAACAGAACATCTGAAATGCAACCATCTTCATCTTCACGTTTCACTTTTCTTTGAGTACGACTTGTTGCATTGCATTGCCTGTATCTGAGGGCTTGCAATTCAGACACCGTGGTATTTGAACATTTCTTCATCACAAATCAATAAAATCAGTTGTTTTCATAATTTACCCAGTCTTTTAACACAATTGAGTATGTTAAAATGGAGCCATCCACCAGCCTGAGCAAAACTGACTGCCTGATGTACTGTTAGTTACATTATACTTCCAAACCCCAAAAAGATTTTAAAATGTGCCTTAAATGTAGCCTATTTGCTTTATGGTCTATACTGAAAGTTGTTTGACATTATAAAATTACTTTGTGTGAGGAACAGGTCCACATTTTTTATTGACCTCTGCGTTGCCTGGTCAAATTACAATACACCCACGAAGGCACGAACTTAGTCAGTTGAAAGCGTAATGGGCTCAACAGCCAAATAAGGAGAAAAAGCAGGAGTGAATGTTTTGTTTTCAACCTGGTACATTTAAAATACAACGTTATTTCTCAGTGAACTGATAAAACTCTCTGCACTTTGTCTTCTAAATGCAGAAAGCAGAAAGCAAATGACATTTAAACCAGTGATTGCAAACAGTTCATGCCAATTTTATGTTCAAAATATATCAAGACGCTCAGTCAACACCATGTTTATTCTGAGTGTATTTATCATATATATTGTCGAAAGTGGTTCCTAATTGTTTGTTTATCTAATAAAACACTCCCATCAATGATCATCAGTGAGTGTCACCTTTTCCACAAAGATTTTTGCATTGCAACTTATCATAACAGAAGTTTAAAGTATAGTATTTCTCTCATTTTTAAACGCCCGCTCTAACAGTTTGCAAATAAGGTGTTCAATGATTGGCACCTGCTGACCAGTTTCAGATGTTTAAAGATTGTTTGGGGCACTGAATATTCACTGTTCTTGTGCTAATTACTTCTTTAAAGGTTTACTGATCTTTGACTGTTTTTTTAAGGGAAGTGCAACATCTGCAAATCTGTATTCCTCAAATCCACTGTAAGTGGGTTGGATAAATGCGTCTACTAAATGTAAAACAATAATACAGATGGTGTGAGAAATTAATGGTTGTTTTTAAATTTTCATATCTGGTGTTTTATGTGACGTGTAGCAGATTAACTCATGCACATATATTCTTGGAACAGCTGTGAAGTCAGTCTAAACACAGCACAGAGAATTAGGGCTATATACATTCAGAGAGACTCGCCATTCACTCTTCAGGTGATAAACTCTTCTTTTTTTATTAAATTTCTTGTTTTTATCCACAATAAAAAACAGTATCTGGTAATGATCAAGTGTTTTGAAGGGCTTTAGCTGTTGAGAAAGTTTAATGCTTTAGCTTTTAAGAGAAGTTTGGTACATTGTAATGGAATATTTTTCCCCACAGTAGATACTTTAAAAGCCTACACTCTTAAAAAGAAAGGTGCTTCACGATGCCATAGAAGAACCTTTTTTGTCTAAATGGTTCCATAAAAAAACCTTTAACATCTGAAGAACCTTTCTGTTTCATCTATCCAGTCACTTTCTTTGTGGTGAAAACGGTTCTTCCAGATACAACAAAATGTAAGAAAGAGATGGTTCTTTAAAGAACCTTTGACTGAATGGTTCTTTGTGGAACCAAAAATGGTTCTTCTATGGCATCGCTGTGAAGAACCTTTTGAAGCACCTTTATTTTTAAGAATGTAGATGTTAACTTTAGCTGCTAAACTGAGAAGACAAACAGAGAGGAGATGAATAACTCTACAGAGAACTTCACCATACCTGAAGCATCTACAAACTACACAACTCAGTCCAATGGGATACTGGACAGTATGAGCATTTGTGTCTACATCATCAGTTTCCTGTTTGGTCTTCCTACACACTCCTATGTTATATGGCTAATCATCACAGGAACAGGAAGTGGAGTTACATCAGAGTTCTTCATCCTCAATCTCTCTGCTTGTGAGATTGGTATCTATCTGAATTGTTTTGTACATGCAATATCATATTGGTCTTTAAGTCACCTAGCATTGGGCTTGTTTTTTGTAGGATTTACCATCACTGGTCGTCCTCTGTTTCAGTGTCTGATGTGTGTTGAGCGTTACCTGGCAGTGGTTCATCCTGTAACCTTTCTGAAGTACAAACCTCTCAGATATAGAGTGATCTGCTGCACTGTGGCCTGGATAATTTGTTTTGGCTCTTGTTTTGTCTGCATGTATACTTTAGGTAAACAGGACAATCATTTATATGTATGGTTCTTCTCACTGCAGTCCCTTCTCTTCTTCTTCATCCAGTTGTTTTGTCTTGTGGCTGTTCTCAGAGCTCTGAAGCAGTCAGGACCAGGAGAAAGAAAGAGAGAGGAGGAAAATCACATGAAGAGAAGAGCGTTTTATCTCATTCTAATAACTACTGCAAGCATGGCTATCACATATGGTCCAAGTATGATCATTGGATTTTTAACCATAATGATAAAACAGATTATTCATCCACTTTGGTTTATTGGTTTTATTTGTTATGTGCTGGCTGGTTTTGTGCAGCCTGTTCTGTACCTGCACCGCACTGGAAAACTCCCCTGTCTCTATTTGCCAAAATGTTTTCAAGTGTGATATTTTAGTAGATTAAGATACTGAATGAACCTTGTGTATTGATGATGTTTTTACTCTTGGAAAACTTTGAATAACCGTTTTTGTCATTTCTGTAAACTAGGGTGTTTGATACCTCTGGCAAATTTAAGCAAATCAATGCCACTTCTGTTTGTGAGTCATCTTAAACTTACTGGTGTCTGGAAATTCTAATTCTAATTTATATGTATAGCGCTTTTCACAATACACATTGTTTCAAAGCAGCTTTACAGAAAATGCATGTGTCTACATTACAAATTTAGAGTGATCTGTTATCAAAAGTGAATGGAAATCATTTCATATTTTTACTATATTTCAACCAGATAGCAACAATGTGTTATAAACATAACATGCAAAGGTTTTGCATTGAAAAGTCTTCTATAAATGTACCTTTTGTGGTATATATGCTACTTCAGATGCGGCTTCTGTGGTTGCAGTGTAAAGTGGCTCAGAACAGTGAGTCAATTTATTGTTCACTGTTTATTCACTTTTTATTTGTTCTATCTATCTAAGTTTATTCTGATTGTGTTTATCAGATATATGGCTATATAAGTGGTTGCTAGAGTTTGTAGATTGTTTATTCAATAAAAGCCTGTTCTTTATCTGCACCGGGCTGGAAAACTCTCCTGTCTCTTTTCTTCATAAAACCTGCTACTGTGATATTTCACTAAACCTTATGTTTTCAACCTACCTTTCAAACACAACTTTATTTCTAAGTGAACTGATAAAACCCTGTGCACTTTGTCATCTGAATGCCTACCAGACAGCAAATGACATTTAAACCAGTGATTTCAGACACTTCATGCCAGTTCTGTGTTCACAATATATCAGACACTCAGTCAACAACAATCTGTGTATAAGTGCTTGAAATCCATCATTGTCCTATTAATTTACAAACAGATTAAGTTGATGAGTGTATTTATCCTATATGGTTGTTGTAAGTTTTTATTAATTGTTTGTTTATCCAATAAAACACTCCATCAGTCACCCAGTGTCATCTTTTCCTCATTGAGGGTTGCCACAAAGATTTTGCATTACACTTTTTAACTTACCATATGCTGGTTGGGTTATTGGATACTTTTCAGGCCCTGCAGGTAGTGTGCTGGTAACTGATTTTTGGTGATATATACAGTGGGTACGGAAAGTATTCAGACCCCCTTAAATTTTTCACTCTTTGTTATATTGCAGCCATTTGCTAAAATCATTTAAGTTCATTTTTTTCCTCATTAATGTACACACAGCACCCCATATTGACAGAAAAACACAGAATTGTTGACATTTTTGCAGATTTATTAAAAAAGAAAAACTGAAATATCACATGGTCCTAAGTATTCAGACCCTTTGCTGTGACACTCATATATTTAACTCAGGTGCTGTCCATTTCTTCTGATCATCCTTGAGATGGTTCTACACCTTCATTTGAGTCCAGCTGTGTTTGATTATACTGATTGGACTTGATTAGGAAAGCCACACACCTGTCTATATAAGACCTTACAGCTCACAGTGCATATCAGAGCAAATGAGAATCATGAGGTCAAAGGAACTGCCTGAAGAATTCAGGCAGAATTGTGGCAAGTCACAGATCTGGCCAAGGTTACAAAAATCTTTCTGCTGCACTTAAGGTTCCTAAGATCACAGTGGCCTCCATAATCCTTAAATGGAAGACGTTTGGGACGACCAGAACCCTTCCTAGAGCTGGCCGTCCGGCCAAACTGAGCTATCGGGGGAGAAGAGCCTTGGTGAGAGAGGTAAAGAAGAACCCAAAGATCACTGTGGCTGAGCTCCAGAGATGCAGTCGGGAGATGGGAGAAAGTTGTAGAATGTCAACCATCACTGCAGCCCTCCACCCGTCGGGGCTTTATGGCAGAGTGGCCCGATGGAAGCCTTTCCTCAGTGCAAGACACATGAAAGCCCGCACCTGAAGGACTCCAAGATGGTGAGAAAATAAGATTCTCTGGTCTGATGAGACCAAGATATAACTTTTTTGCCTTAATTCTAAGCGGTATGTGTTGAGAAAACCAGGCACTGCTCATCACCTTTCTAATACAGTCCCAACAGTGAAGCATGGTGGTTGCAGCATCATGCTGTGGGGGTGTTTTCAGCTGCAGGGACAGGACGACTGTTGCAATCGAGGGAAAGATGAATGCGGCCTAGTACAGGGATATCCTGGACGAAAACTTTTCCAGAGTGCTCAGGACCTCAGATTGGGCTGAAGGTTTACCTTCCAACAAGTCAATGACCCTAAGCACACAGCTAAAATAACTAAGGAGTGGCTTCACTACAACTCTGTGACTGTTCTTGAATGGCCAGCCAGAGCCCTGACTTAAACCCAGTTGAGCATCTCTGGAGAGACCGAAAAATGGCTGTCCACCAACGTTTACCATCCAACCTGACGAACTGGAGAGGATCTGCAAGGAGGAATGGCAGAGGATCCCCAAATCAGGTGTGAAAAACTTGTTGCATCTTTCCCAAAAGACTCATGGCTGTATTAGATCAAAAGGGTCTTCTACTAAATACTGATCAAAGTGTCTGAATACTTAGGACCATGTGATTATTTCAGTTTTTCTTTTTTAATAAATCTGCAAAAAGTCAACAATTCTGTTGTTTTTTCTGTCAATATGGGGTGCTGTGTGTACCTTAATGAGGAAAAAAAATGAACTTAAATGCTTTTAGCAAATGCCTGCAATATCACAAAGAGTGAAAAATTTAAAGGGGTATGAATACTTTCCGTACCCACTGTATATCTATATATATAAAATACAGTGGGTAACTGAAAGTTTCAACCCCCTTACATTTTTCACTCTTTGTTATATTGCAGCCCTTTGCTAAAATCATTTAAGTTAATTTGTTTTCCTCATTAATGTACACAGCACCCCATATTGAGAGAAAAACACAGAATTTTTGACATTTTTGTAGATTTATTAAAAAAAGAAAAACTGAAATATCACATATATATATATATATATATATATATATTATATATATATATATATAATTTAATATAATATATATATATATTATACATATATATTATCTATATATATATATATATATATATATATATATTAGTATAGTATTTCATTCAGTGCATTAAATAAAAAGGTGCAGTTCCTGTCAATACTCCACCACTCGCTATTGGGAAGCTAATGATTAAAGCAAATTAATGTAGTTTTGTGTATTGTTTTGTGTTTAGATCCCCTCTAGAGTTATGTAAATTTAATTCACTGTTGTAAATATATCACTGTGGTAATTACAGTGGATAGCTGTACACGTGCATTTGTTGCTGCTGTAAAGCAATCCACTCTATTCACGAAATTTCGTACTTGCTCACCAAAATTACATACTCCCGGTTTGGGGGCAGTGTGGGAAAGTAACCGAAGACATTCGCCTCATATAAGTCAGTGCACCATCAGAATGATTGTGAAATTGATATTTCAATGTAAAAAACAAACAAACATACAGTTGGTTTAATGTAACAAATTTATAAGTATATAAAGTATAACATGCTTTTAGTTGTGTTTTTTGTCTGTTCAGAGGTTTGCTGTATGGTTATGTCTTTTTTTTTACTTAAAATATTTGCATGTTTGGGATTTTGTGACGTGTACAAAAATGCACTAGAAGTCATGCACATACAGTGTGTACGGAAAGTATTCAGACCCCCTTAAATTTTTCACACTTTTGTTATATTGCAGCCATTTGCTAAAAAATCATTTAAGTTAATTTTTTTTTTCCCTCATGAATGTACACACGGCACCCCATATTGACAGAAAAACACTGAATTTTTGACATTTTTGCAGATTTATTTAAAAAAAAAAAACTGAAATATCACATGGTCCTAAGTATTCAGACCTTTTGCTGTGACACTCGTATATTTAACTCGGGTGCTGTCCATTTTTTTCTGATCATCCTTGAGATGGTTCTATCCTTCATTTGAGTCCAGCTGTGTTTGATTATACTGATTTGACTTGATTAGGAAAGCCACACACCTGTCTATAGAAGACCTTACAGCTCACAGTGCATGTCAGAGCAAATGAGAATCATGAGGTCCAAGGAACTGCCTCAAGAGCTCAGAGACAGAATTGTGGCAAACCACAGATCTGGCCAAGGTTACAAAAAAAAAAAATTCTGCTGCACTTAAGGTTCCCAAGAGCACAGTGGCCCCCATTCCTTAAATGGAAGACGTTTGGGACCACCAGAACCCTTCCTCAGTTTGGCCGTCCGGCCAAACTGAGCTATTTGGGGGAGAAGAGCCTTGGTGAGAGATTTAAAGAAGAACCCAAAGATCACTGTGCTGAGCTCCAGAGATGCAGTCGGGAGATGGGATAAAGTTGTAGAAAGTCAACCATCACTTCAGCCCTCCACCAGTCGGGCTTTATGGCAGAGTGGCCGACGGAAGCCTCTCCTCAGTGCAAAACACATAAAAGCACCTGAAGGACCCTCAGACTCTGAGAAACAAGATTCTCTGGTCTGATGAGACCAAGATAGAACTTTTTGGTCTTAATTTTAAGCGGTATGTGTGGAGAAAACCAGGAATTGCTCATCACCTGTCCAATACAGTCCAACAGTGAAGCATGGTGGGTGGCAGCATCATGCTGTGGGGGTGCTTTTCAGCTGCCGGGAACAGGACTACTGGTTGCAATCGAGGGAAAGATGAATGCGGCCAATCACAGGGATATCCTGGACGAAAACCTGCTCAGGACCTCAGACTGGGCCGAAATTTACCTTCCAACAAGACAATGACCCCTAAGCACACAGCTAAAATAACGAGGAGTGGCTTCACAACAACTCTGTGACTTTTTTCTTGAATGGCCCAGCCAGAGCCCTGACTTAAACCCAATTGAGCATCTCTGGAGAGACCTAAAAATGGCTGTCCACCAACGTTTACCATCCAACCTGACAGAACTGGAGAGGATCTGCAAGGAGGAATGGCAGAGGATCCCCAAATCCAGGTGTGAAAAACTTGTTGCATCTTTCCCAAAAAGACTCATGGCTGTATTAGATCAAAAGGGTGCTTCTACTAAATACTGAGCAAAGGGTCTGAATACTTAGGACCATGTGATATTTTAGTTTTTCTTTTTTAATAAATCTGCAGAAATGTCAACAATTCTGTTTTTTTCTGTTAATATGGGGTGCTGTGTGTACATTAATGAGGAAAAAAAATGTACTTAAATGATTTTAACAAATGGCTGCAAAATAACAAAGAGTGAAAAATGTAAGGGTGTCTGAATACTTTCCGTACCCACTATATATTGTTGTGACAGCTGTTTAGTCTACAACACACAGCACAGAGATTTACATACACTGAGAGAGACTGGACATTTACTCAACAGGTGATCAACTCTTTTTAATTAAATTTCTTGTTTTAACCAGAACAATATGCAACAATATCACTTTGTTGCTTTGCACAGAGCAGGTTTAAAATTTAAATGAATTCCATTCAAGGGAAATATGATAGAAAATGATATTTTGCATGTGTATGCTACTGAATATACAGAACCATATTTTGCAGTCATTTAATAATGGTTATTTGGGTTTAAATAGGAAGATTTGAATTTTTTATTCATATAATATTTACAGTATGCATTCAAATCATACCTGGTTTATTTCCACTTTTGATTTCCTAGATTATGGTTGCATTATTATGTTTTGTGGGCTGCTGAACTGCTGAAGACAAACACAGAGGAGATGAATATCTCTACGGTGAACTTCACCACACCTGAAACATCTACAAACATCACAACCCATTCAATTGGTCTAATAGACATTCTGGAAATAAGTGTGTACAGCATCAATTTGTTGTTTAGTTTTCCTATGCACTGTTACGTTATATGGCTCATGACTGGAACAAGAAGGGGAGTTGCAACAGATTTCTTCAACCTCAATCTCTCTGTTTGTGAGATCATGTTCTCTCTGAATTGTTTATTAAGTATTGTGGTAAATGCCCTAAGATTTAATGGATTCAAGAAATTACCAGCGTTTCTACAAGGACTTGCGTTCACTGGTCTTCCTCTGTTTCAGTGTCTGATCTGTGTTGAGCGTTACCTGGCAGTGGTTCATCCTGTAACCTTTCTGAAGTACAAACCTCTCAGATATAGAGTTATCTGCTGTACTGTGGCCTGGATCATTAATCTAGGTTCCTGTTTGGTCTGCATGTACAATTTAGCCTCAAACAACAATCATGTACATGCATGGTTCTTGACAGTGCAACTTACACTGGTCATCTCAATCCAGTTGTTTTGTCTTGTGGCTGTTCTCAGAGCTCTGAAGCAGCCAGGACCAGGAGAGAGAGACAGAGAGGAGGAAAACCCCATGAAAAGAAAAGCACTTTATCTTATTCTAATAACTACTGTGACTATGATTATTCTATATTTCCCATTTGCAGTCACTGGACTCTCTATCCTTTTTACCGCGGACAGTTCTCCATCAGTTTGGTTCACTGGTTTGACTTGTTTTATTCTGGCTGGTTTTGTGCAGCCTCTTCTTTATCTGCACCGTGCTGGAAAAATCTCCTGCCTTTGTTCATCATAAAATATCATCATATTTTTTTACTTACTTAAATCTAACTTTAGTTACTGAGTAAATATGCTCCTGGATATGTGTTTTCTTTAAAGGGATACTCCACCCCAAAATGAAAATTTTGTCATTAATCACTTACCCCCATGTCGTTCCAAACCCGTAAAAGTTTAGTTTGTCTTCGGAACACAATTTAAGATATTTTGGATGAAAACCGGGAGGCTTGTGACTGTCCCATTGACTGCCAAGTAAATTACACTGTCAAGGTCCAGAAAAGTATGAAAGACATCGTCAAAATAGTCAATCTGCCATCAGTGGTTCAATCTGAATTTTATCAAGCGACGAGAATACTTTTTGTACACGAAAAAAACAAAAATAACGACTTTATTCAATTATTTTTCATTTTGGGGTGGAGTATCCTTTAACTTTAACCTTTAACTGTCCACTAAAATGAACACAGATGCAACTATGTAAGGGTATGAGAAACACTGTGATTCCTCTGTAAATATACTTGAATTCTGCATTAAAAGCTCTGTCTAAAAATACCATCTTGTGGTGTTTATGCTACTTCAGATGTGGCCTTTGCAGCCTAAAGTGGCTCAGAACATGTTAGTGTGACTCACTAACAAAATCAACACCACAAACTGACTTTTTAAATTATTTTGTTTATTTTCACAATGATTAAATCATATATATACACATTAACCTGAAATATTTTTTAACCTGAAATATCAGTTTAAAATCATTCTGATGGTACATTGGAGTAATGTTAACAAGACTGTTAGTTCGCTGACGATAACAAACATTATTAAAATGTAAAGTTGTATTAGTAAATGTTTAAATAAATTTTAACGAAGATTTATAAATGCTGTACACATTTAGTTTATTGTTAGTTTGTGTTAAATAATGTAGTTAACTATTGTTAACATGCAATCTTATTGTTATGGATTTAATAAATATTCTATAAATTAATATTCTAATATTCGATTTGAGAAACTTATTTTGATGAGATACAACCGCTATTTTACTGACAAGTAACAATTTATTTGTACCCTGGAGAAGTGTAAAAGAAGCTTTCACATTGCAGTACAGGTACAGTATATGTATGCAGTACACAATAGTTTTCATTGTTAGGCAGGTTAATATTAAGAAGTTAATATATGTTATATATGTTAAGTTTAAGTTCAGAAATTGATTAAATCTTCAAGTCAAGTTGCTGTTTTCATACTTCTGTAATATTTTTCAGTCACTATTGAATTACTGAAAGAACTGAGTTTCACTTTATAGTGTATTTTTAGGTTTGATATGTTTTCAAAGTAACTTGAAGTTATTAGTAATCTGATTACTTTTTTACATGTAGTAATCAGTAATGTAATTAAATTACAATTTTAAAGCAGTAATTAGTAATTTGTAGTCGATTACTTTTTTTGAGACAGTGAATTACACTCACTTAACTGTAGAGAGCTCCAAAGTCACAAAAATACACACAATTACAAACAGTTGCTAAGCTCATTCAGAATGTGTTTATCAGATGTGGTTCATATGAATGGTTGCTACCTGTCTAAAATGTATTTTCTCCAGTATTATAGGATTTTTCCATTGACTCATATGCATTTTGCTCATCGAGGCAATCTTTCTCCTTAAATTCAAAATTAACTACACTATTTTTGCACAACTTCAATTTTACTACCATTAAGCTTCTGACAACTCATTCAACCTTTATTTAAAAAAAATATATATCTGAAAGTTTGAGTTATAATACACAACGAGGCTGTAAAAGCTAGTGAGTAGATGAGTTTAATGTCCCTGATGACCTCTGTAGTCCCATTTAGCCACTTGATAGCAATTACCTTTTGATGTATTTTATGTTGTAGAATAAAATGTGAAAATATCTTGGAGCTTGACCTTATTTCAGGCAGTTAACCATTTTTAAAGCCCATTTTAAAGTTTTGTCAATGACCCTGTGTCACCTTTCCTTAGTGTAAGCTTTCCACCGAGATTGTTGTATTAAACTTGACATCCTGTCATAACACAGATGATTAAATAGTTTTTTTCTCTCTCATTTTTAAATGCTTGGTATAAACATTTTGCATATTTGGTTTTGACTGAGTTGCAGGTTTGCTGGCAAGTTGTCAGAAATAGTCTCGGTTATGTATGTAACCCTCGTTCCCTGAAGGAGGGAACGGAGACGTCACGTCGGAGGACCGACGAAATTGGGATCTCGCTTAGAGGGACCAATCTACTTCGAGTGTAAACTAAACGAGCCAATGCACATTGGCATGCGATTATTGCATCCAGCTGCTGCTGATCACAGCGTGAGTATAAGTAGGCAGCAAATGCAACGCATATTCAGGTTTTCGCTGAGGAGCAGTCCGTACCTGGCCTCATCAGACTGTGGTACAGGAGCTTTGGCGACGGTACGTGACTCTCGTTCCCCTCCTTCAGGGAACGAGGGTTACATACGTAACCGAGATGTTTCCTTTCAGTCGGTCACTCTCGACGTCACGTCGGATGACCGACGAAATTGGGATCCTACCAAAGGGCCACAGCTACTGCCCCTTCCAGTGTCCTATGGAAGCCACCTGCGCCCCTATTTTTTGGCGTAGGCCAGGGCTTCTTCACAAGAGGACCAGCTACTGCTGCAATGGCACTACCCAATGATTAAGACTGGATAACACTAGGAAAACGTACCCGTTCTACTTGGAACAGGGACGTTATGGAAGCTCAAACCTTCCCGAAGGAGGTTTCGGAGCAATACACATATGAACATCCCTTAGGTGCGTATGGAAGATTGGAGGTGATTGTAACCTTCTTGGAATGGCAGAAGTCTGCCGGGAAACACGGCTCTGAGGCTATACTGTGGACTTTACACATATGAGATCCACTTAAGTCTTACATATGTAACCCAGCCTTCTACCGGTTCTCGAGTATTCAGCGAGTGAAGGCCTGGCGCCGGACCCTCCGCCACGTCTGGCTGCCGAGGGGACAGAGGAACTCAACAGGGTCTACTGTATGGACTCTCTGAGTGATTTTGCAAGCCGACCCGAAGCCGGGGCTTCTCAGTGCTTCTACCCTTTTGAGGTGAGAACACAGGAGGATGCCGGCTCCACACGAAGGCTATAGAATTTAGCGAATGTGTTAGGGGTCGCCCAGCACGCAGCCCTTCAGATATCTGTCAGCGAGGCGCCATGAGCCAGCGCCAAGGAGGATGCAACACTTCTAGTAGTGTGAGCTTGCAACCTGAGTGGGCAGGGCACACTCTGTGCCTGATAAGCCAGGGTGATGGTGTCCACTATCCAGTGGGCCATCCTTTGCTTTGAGATGGCATTCCCCTTCTGCTGGCCTCCATAACAAACAAAGAGCTTTTCTGAGGTCCTGAAGCTTTGCGTCCGGTCTACGTAGCACCTTAAGGACGGGACAGAGCAAAGCTAGGGCTGTGTCTGCCTCCTCCGAGGGCAGCGCTTTGAGGTTCACCACCTGATCCCTGAAGGAGTAGCGGGAACCTTGGGCACGTAACCGGGCCGGGGCCTCAGGATTACCTTGGAGTCACCCGGCCCAAACTCTAGGCACAAATCGTTGACCGAAAATGCGTGCAGGTTCCCTACCCTCTTGATAGAGGCCAATGCCAGCAGGAGCACAGTCTTCATTGAGAGTAACTTCAGTCTCCAACTGCCTGTAATGCTCAATAACGGGGCCTTCTGTAGTGCCGTGAGCACCAGACTCAGGTTCCAAGAGGGTATAGAGGGGGGTCGTGGAGGATTTAGCCTTCTCGCTCCCTTAAGGAACCTGACGACCAGGTCGTGCTTCCTCAACGACCTCCTTCTACGGTGTCGTGGTTAGCAGCGATCGCAGCGACATGAACTTTAAGGGTGGAGGGAGACAGCCTTCGCTCCAGCCCCTGCTGCAAGAAGGACAGCACAACTCTGATCGGGCATTTTCAGGTGTCTTCTTGGTGAGAAGAACACCACTCTACGAACAGGTTCCACTTCAAAGCGTATTTGTGTCTTGTAGACGGTGCTCTCGCTGAAGGGATGGTGTCAACTACCCCTTGGGGTAGGACACCTAGAACCTCCGCGTCCCGTCCAGGGACCATACATGAAGTTTTCAGAGGTCTGGACGCGGGTGCCAAGGGTGCCCCGTCTCTGAGTCAGTAAATCCTTTCTCAGAGGAATCGGCCAGGGAGGGGCTGTCGCGAGGAGCATTAGTTCCGGGAACCAGGTCCAGGTAGGCCAATAGGGCACCACCAGCAGGACCTGCTCCTCGTCCTCCCTTACTTTGCACAGGAACTGTGCCAGAATGCTCACTGGGGGAAACGCATACTTGCGAAGGCCCCGCGACCAGCTGTGTGCCAGAGCGTCCGTGCCAAGTGTTCCGTCGGTCAGGGCGAAGAACAAATGGCAGTGAGAGGTTTCTGGAGAGGCAAAAAGGTCTACCTGAGCGACTCTGAAACATCTCAAACCAGTTGGACCGTCCGGTGATGGAGTCTCCATTCTCCGGGGAGCACAGCTCGTCGGCTGCACGGTTGAGCAGCCCAGGAATGTGAACAGCACGAAGCGACCTCAGATGCTTCTGACTCCAGAGGAGGAGGTGGCGGGCGAGTTGCGATAAGCGACGGGAGCGCAGACCAACTTGTTGGTTGATGTACGTAACGGTCGCTGTGTTGTCCGTTTGGACCAGTACGTGCTTGCCTCGTAAGTGCCTTTTGAGACGGCTCAGGGCAAGGTGCATTGTCAGCAACTCGAGGCAGTTGATGTGCCCGTGCAGTCGGGGCCCCGTCCAAACCCCTTACACTGCAAGCCCGTTGTACGTGGCCCCCCCGCCGGTGGTTGAGGCATCTGTGCAAACCACAGCATGCCTGGAGACCTGTTCTAGGGGCATTCCTGCCCGGAGGAACATAAGGTCTGATCACGGGGTGAAGGTTTTGGCGGCAGGCCGGTGTAACTTGGTCCCGGAAGGTGCCGCGTTGCCACGCCTACCTCGGGTCTCGGCCATGGAGCCAGTGCTGCAGCTGTCTCATATGGAGTAGCCCCAGTGGCTTGACTGCCGCCGTGGCCGCCATATGCCCCAGTAGCCTCTGAAATTGTTTCAGTGGGACTGCCATCCTGCTCTTGATTGTATTCAAGCAGTTCAACACCGACTGGGCACTTTCCTGCGTGAGGCGTGCTGTCTGTTCTACCGAGTCCAACTCCATACCGAGAAAAGAGACCCTCTCGTCGGGGAGAGTTTGCTCTTTTCCCAGTTGACCCGAAGGTCCAACAGGCTGAGGTGCCTGAGCACCAAGTCCCTGTGCTCGCACAAGTGATCCTGAGACTGGGCGAGTATGAGCCAATCGTCGAGGTAGTTGAGAATGCGAATGCCCTGTTCTCTCATGGTAACAAGGGCTGCCTCCGTAACTTTCGTGAAGACACGGGCGGCAGGGACAGCCCGAAGGGCAGGACCTTGTATTGGTATGCCCGCCCCTCGAACGCAAAACCGCAGGAATGGCCTGTGGCGCGGAATGATCGAAACATGAAAGTACGTGTCCTTCAGGTCGATCGCTGCGAACCAGTCGTGGGGACGGATACACCTGAAAGTGCATTTCTGCTTGAGCATCTTGAACGGGAGCCTGTGAAAGGCCCGGTTCACGACGCGCAGGTCCAAGATAGGTCTCAACCAACCGCCTTTCTTGGTACAATAAATTAAGGGCTGTAAAACCCCGACCTCATTTCGGCTGGAGGAACCGGCTCTATCGCGTCCTTCGCCAGTAGGACTGCGATCTCTGCACGCAAGACAGGGGCATCTGCTGCTTTCACTGACGTAAAGTGGACGCCCCTGAACTTGGGAGGGCGCCGGACGAACTGAATCGCATAGCCTGACTGTTCGAAGGAGCCATCGAGACGGGCTTGGTAGCTCAAGCCAGGCTCCCAGACATTGCGCTAGTGGCATCAACGGAACTACGGGCGTACCCGCAGCGGGGCAGCGTGAAAGAACGCAGGGACCCGGCCCGGCGTCTCTTTGCCGGTCCGAGGCGGGGTCTGAGTGTGTGCAACACTGACCTGCGTTTGAGCAGAGGGTGCGTGGGTAGTCCGTTGGTTCGTCCTCCCGATCCGCCCACTGCTGCTCACTGGCGAGAGAGGAGGGTGAGTGTGATACGCACTGGATCGTCCACAACCCCCCGTACCCTCTGGGGACCCAAAAATAGAGGAATTGCTCTTTGTCGAGAATTTGGGTACCACCAACCGAGGTCATTGGTGGAAAAAGATTCTCCGCCCGGCCCTCCTCCGGGTTAGGGAGTGGTGTGCTTACCATCTCCTGATGAGCACGTCCCTCCACCTCTGGGTCGTCCGTCTTCGGGCCTCTTGCTCTCTCGCTTGCCAACAGGTTTGGCGGGGGCCTGGACGGGCGGGGCGGCTGCCCTGCGACCGGCTCCACGGCACAGCTTTGCTGGAGGCCGCAGGAGCTCTGCTCTTGTTTGGCGGTGGCAGGGGGGCCGCCCTCGGCGACGGCAGCAGCTGCACACCGGCAGGATGTACCTGATGCCTCAGTCTGCTTTTGGGCAGCGGAGAACTGCTGGGCGAAGTTCTCCACCGTGTCGCCGAATAGGCCGGTCTGGGACACGGGGGCGTTTAAGAATCGTGTCTTGTCCGTCTCGCGCTTGTCAGCCAGTCACAGCCAGAATTGGTGCTCCTGGATCACCATAGTGGACATGGCACGACCCAGAGACACGCGGCGTAAACCTTCGTCGCTCGTGGCGCGAGGGTCCCCGCGGTGCGAGTTCTCTCGAACTTCCAGGTCGTTGACCACCCTCGGCAAGTCCCTCAGTGCCTGTCCTGGTGCACTTCCATCACGCCGTAGCGGTAAGGCGGAGGCAGCTTCTCCACGGTCGTATGGCATCGCTGGCCCGGCCGCTTACCCTACAGACCCGGAGAGGAGTCAACGGTCCTCCCTGCCGGTTGAGGCGGTATTCGGCACAACTGCATCACACCGACGCGGTCACTGGGGGGACCCTTGTACCTCCTGCCTGCCCACCATCGAGGGTGGTGATTGATTAGGATCCTCAAATCAGTTTTTCTGGCAGTAAAATGTGCCGTCCACGACCTGGTGAGCTCCTCATGCACCTCCGAGAAGAAAGGCACTGAGGCGGGGCGTTGAGAACCAGCGCGGACCACCCCGAGAGCCAATCGTGCAACCTTGAGGGCTCGGAACACGGTGAAAGTCTTCACTCGAGCCCTACCCCTACTGTGGCCCGGGAAAGCATAGCCATTATTTCTGGATCCGATTTTCAGGCATTGCTACGGTCCCGGAGGTGAGCAGTGCAGCCGAATCTTCCTCTCCATAAAGCTCTGGCTCACCCTCCGATGCTGCAATCGACATCCGATCGTCGGGTGGAGCCTCGGAAGAAACAGGTGGTTACCCCCGGGAGGGTTCAGCCTGCTCTTTTGAGAGCTCCGCTTGTTTCGAAGTGCCGGCGGGCTTGGGCTTCCCCTTTCTCTCTTAGGGGAATTCCTTACCGTGACCGTAAGACCAGTCCGCTCACTGCCAGAAAAAGGGCGCCCCCTGGCTGCCACCAGAGGGATCCCCAGATCTAGGCGGTGGCACGGGCTCTCTGCCCCCTTGCAGGTAACGGAGTCCGTTCCGCAACTCCGAGATGGTCATACCCCGCAATGGGAGCATGAACCATCCACGAAAGCCACCTCAGCATGCTTCATGCCCCAGGCACGTGAGGCAGCGATCTTGACCATCACCCAGCGCCAGGTAACGCCCGCATCCAGAACGCCCGGGTGATACGTTGTCTATAGTAAAAAAAAAAGAAAAAAACCAGACCCACATCGTCTTTATAAAGGCGTAACGTCAAGTTTGCCAAGCAACGTCGTCTTAGAAAGACGCACCCGAAATTGCTCTTTTAGGGGAAAAGCTCTTTTAGCGTGCTGAGGCGCACAGGGGGGATGATCATTTGCAACACAAACAGGGGTAGTGCAGCCTGATATGTGCAACCCACTCAACACGGGAAACCACCACCGCTGAAGCGCCGTCCGCCAACCACAGATCTCTCCAAGAGCGTGCTGATCTCGTTCAGTCTTCTCTCCGTAGAGTAGTCAGAAGCGGAACGATGTGATCGCTCGGCCTCCGAAGCGAAAACCTGAATATGCGCTGCACCTGCTTCCTACTTATACTCACGCTGTGATCAGCAGCAGCTGTATGCAATAATTGCATGCCAATGTGCATTGGCTCGTTTGGTTTACACTCGAAGTGGATTGGTCCCTCTAAGCGGGATCCCAATTTCGTCGGTCCTCCGATGTGACGTCGAGAGTGACCGACTGAAAGGGAAAGAGGGTTTCCTTAAAGATTTGATTGACAGTTTTTTTCCACTGAATAAAAACCATATTAATTTAGCTGGTATGAGTCTCAGTTTTTATGTTAAGGTCAGCTGATAAATGTTGTGTAAAATGTGACTTGGAGCGCAATTTTAACTCTTTCCCTGCCAGCGTTTTTGAAAAAGGTTCCCAGCCACCCGCCAGCATTTTTGATGTTTTTCAATATAATTTCAGGGCCCCCAGAATATTGAGTTGTATGAATATCTGAACATGCAATACATCAAAATAAAGAGCAGAGCCTCTACTTTTAAACAAAAAAAAAAACTGTTTTATTCTATCTTAAAGCATTCTTTTTTTATCAACACTTGAATGTAGTTAAGTTTTACATAAAAAAAGCAAAATTTTGAGCAAAATGCAGAGAAAATCTAATTTTGATCAAATACTACATGGGATCATATTCAGTAGGACGATCAAAGCAAAGATGCAGTCGATCGCTTCCATCAACACCCCCAAAACTTGCACAGTCCTTTACCACTTCCTGGAGCGACATTTCACTCGGTAACATTAGGCAGTTTTCATTTATATGCTGTTTATTGTTGACGATCGCATTGTTTTTCATATGCATATGCATATGCATACATAAGAGATTGCATCTTCCTCGCATGTGTTTTTGATCAACACATTCTACTGTAGACTCATTTAGGAGATGCGTAATAGCGCCCCTCATCAATCTGAAAAGCTCTAAGACCAGAGGAATAATAAAATGAGGATAAATCAACTCATCAACTTACAGTGTAAGGCTCGTCGCCTTCCATTGTCAATTGCGCTAATTCGTGTCCTCAATCTGACAACTCGCTGAGGAGGAGGGGGCGGGAGAAACAATATTTTGAATTTGGACTGCAATACCCATTTCAACCGGTAGATATTAGTAATACATGTTTGCTGGAATGTGTTCACAGTCTTTTTAACAAGGTGTGATACTTGTGATTTAACTTAAACGTTATAGTTTCAAAACTCGCATCGTGAGTCATAATGTTTGAGACTTGTGCAATTTATGTTTCAAGCCGACATTAATTCTATATTCTTGCAAGGAACAAGCTCAGCTTCTTAACAAAAATTGTTAGGATGTTGTTCTTTTACCACATGGTGCATTAGCATTGCTGCTCGTTTGAGAGACTGAGGACCCGATGAAATATCTGGTAATGGTGTAGTGAGCAATGATGCTCCCTGGTTTTTGGACATTTTTAGAGCATAAACGTTTAGTACAATGGAACGATTGGAAATGAAATGGCCTCGCTGGACAGTGCATTGACTATGAATAATGGAGCTGAGACACACCACAGTGATAAATTCTCTCGCCATTTCATAATTTCTTTAAATATTTCACTCTAATTCTAATATAATACTAAACACTTTCATACATTAATGTGTTGTTATAATACCATTTTTGCCATTTCATAGATAAGATTAAGCCTCGTCATCTACACTGCAGATATAAGGGATAATTATTTCAATGTTTTGTATAAAATGTGCCTTGGTGAACAATTTCAAACACAGTCAGTCATATATTTCAACCTTGAATTTGTTTTACTTTAAATATTTGCATATCTGATGTTTTACGTGACGTGTAGCATACAAAGTCTTGCAGATATTCATGTTACAGCTGTGAATTCAGTTTACTAAACACAGCACACTGATGTATTTACATCCAGAGAGACTGGACATTCACTCCTCAGGTGATAAACTCCTCTTTTTGGTTCAAGGTCTTGTGTTTACAATTCATAAGAAGAAACGTTGCTACTGTGTTGATTTGGTTTTTAGAAAACGTTCATTGAGTAAATAGAAACTGAGCTCTTTTTATTTTTATTGAAGAGAAGAAATCAGTTAATTGGAAATACAATAGAACCATAGAAATTACCTTAAACATTACTGAATTTATAGAACCATATTTTGAATTTATTTAATATTTGTTTGCTCTGTTTATTTTGGTTTTGTTTAAGTATTGATGAATTACCTAGCTCATGTGCACTTCTTATTTCCCATGGATCACAGCTAGATAATAATGTTTTGTGAGCTGCTGACACGACAAACACAGAGGAGATGAATAACTCTACATTGAACTTCACCACACCTGAACCATCCACAACTAAGTCCATTGGGCCTGTGGAAACTGTGAACATTTGTGTGCACAGCTTTAGTTTCCTGGTTGGTCTTCCTACACACTGTTATGTTGCATGGCTCATCATCAGCAGAGCAGGAAGTGGAGTTGCATCAGAGTTCTTCATCCTCAATCTCTCTGTTTCTGAGATTGGTTTCAGCGTGAATTGTTTGACCTTTATACTGTCAGAATGGTTTTCATTTATAGTGGATTTTAAACTATTTTTAATAGGACTAATCATTAGTGGCCGTCCTTTATTTCAGTGTCTGATCTGTGTTGAGCGTTACCTGGCAGTGGTTCATCCTGTAACCTTTCTGAAGTACAAACCTGTCAGATATAGAGTGATCTGCTGCACTGTGGCCTGGATACTTATTCTTGGCTCCTGTTTGTGCTGCATATTTACTATACTCTCACACTACATTGTACATATGTGGTTCATGTCAGTTCAGTTCCTTGTCTTCGCCCTTATCCAGTTGTTTTGTCTTGTGGCTGTTCTCAGAGCTCTGAAGCAGTCAGGACCAGGAGAGAGAGGGAGAGAGCGAGAGGAGGAAAACCACATGAAAAGAAGAGCGTTTAATCTCATTCTCATAACAGCAGTGACAATGGTTATCACATATGTCCCATATTTTATAGTAGGATTTTTGACCATTTTCACAGAAAAGCAAAGGGATGCACATTGGGTCCCTGGTTTGTTTTGTTATGTGCTGGCTGGTTTCGTTCAGCCTGTTCTTTATCTGCACCGTGCTAGAAAACTCTCTTGTCTCTTATAAGACCTGCTATTGTTATATATTATGAATGAATGGTAAAATAAATCCCTTGTTTCCTTGTAGCTATTTTTTCCCTCTAAATTAAGGTTGTGTTTTTATGTTATATAGCTCAAAATTAAATAACACACCAGAGCCTCCATAAACTTAGCCATTTTTCTTGCATCTACGTACTACATGAGCTCTTAAAATGCCAAATGCCTGCAAATGTACCTTTTTCTGGCATATATGCTATATCAGATATATCTTTTGTGTGCCTTCGCAGTTTTGTGACTCTTGTCATTCACTGTTTATTAGGAGAGATGCAGCTGTATTTCTGATTGTTGTAATTATTTACGCAGATTTGTTCTGTTTATTTTGAGTATATTTTAACAAATGAATGTGTGGTTGCTTTTAGTTTGTGGTTTATTTTTCCCAAAAAAAAAAACTTCATCAATGTCCCAATGTCACCTTTAAAATTAGATCAAAAGGAATTAAATACTCTGTTGAAGGGGGCAAGGGAAAAACAGAGACATTATAGAACAAAATTTTAACTCTGGAGATTCAGGGAAATTATGGAATGCTATGAAAGTAGTAACCAATATGGAACCCCTCCGGAAAAGACTTACGTATAACTAGTAACGACCAGCAAAGAGATTTTTTTCTTAGGTTTGAGTCACCTTTGGAGCCAATGGCTGATTTAGACTCTATTATATGTAATTCAGATCAGAGATTAGAGGTTGCCCTACATATAGCTTGTTCACTATTTAAAGGTATATGTACCAAAACATCTATGGGTCCGGATGGAATCTCTGCCTTTTTGTTAAAAACTTGTGCCAATGAACTTACTCCAGCATTCTGTCCTATCTTTCAGAGATCTTTATATTTGCATAGCATTCCTATAATTACGCCGGTTCCCAAGAAGGTTCCCAGTTGAGAATCGTGACTTAAGACCTGTGGCTTTGACTTCAAATATTATGAAATGTTTTGAAAGACTAGTAGTAAATGTTCTAAAAGAGGAGGTCAAATTATCACTTGACCTACTTCACTTCGCTTATAAGGCTGGGCGAGGCACCGAAGATGCTATTAACTGTATTACTCATTTGGCAAATAGACATTTAGAAGTTACCCAAGCATATGCATGCTTACTTTTTATAGATTTTAGTTCGGCATTTAATAAACTCCAACCCAAGGTACTAATTAAGAAGCTGATAGAATTGGAAGTGAACCCATTTTGTATCAGATGGTTTTATTCATTTTTAACAAATCATTAAATTAATAATAAGTCAATAATTGTTATTCTGAGGTGAAAACCACTAATATGGGGGCCCCGCAGGGCTGTGTTAGTTCACCCATTTTGTTTACGTTATATACTAATGCATGTGTTTCATATCAGGACAATAATGTTTTTATTAAATTTTCGGACGATACAGCAATACTGAGTTTATTTAACAGAAATACTTCTCCTTCGCAGTACTTCTAAGATGTTGCTAGATTTGTAGGATGGTGTGATGATAATTCCTTGATTTGAAATGAAACAAAGACTGTTGAAATGATCTTTGACTCTAGATCTGTGGGGGATCATAGTCCTGTAATAATACATGGAAAAATGATTGAACAGGTTTCATCGTATAAATACTTGGGTGTTTATATGGACAATTAATTATGTTGGTCTTCTCACATCAACAGTCTGTGTTCTAGATTGCAACAGAGATTATTTTTTTGCGAAAGTTAAAAGTATTTGGGGTAAATCAGAGGATTTTATTTCTGTTCTATCAGTCTGTTTTTGAGAGTTTGATAAGATATGGTATTACAGCATGGTATGGAAACCTGACTGTCCAATCAAAATCGAAACGTGCTCGACTTGTATATGCTGCTCTAAAAATTGTAGGTTGGGAAGCGAAAAGACCTAGAGTAGAGTATACAGGAGATGTATAAGGTATCTGTTTTAAGACAAGCTAAGAAAATTGTTGCAGATGACACACATATTTTACATGAGAATTTTAATATGTTACCCTCAGGGAGACCTTTGAGGACTCTGATGTGCAAATCAAATCGCTACAAAAATTATTTTGTGCCCACTGCGGTTAAATTATTCAATAGAGAATTGCAACAATGAGATGCTTTATTGGTATACGATAGCTTTTAATTTGAGTTTGTGTGAGTTTTATGTGAGTTTTATGTTGTGTACTGGCCAGGTCATGCTTGTCCAAGATGAATTTCCCTCAAATGGGACAATAAACCATTCATTCATTCATTCATTCATTTTAATGGGGGTTGCCACAGAAATTATTACATCAAACTTGACATCCTGTCATAACACAGATATTTGAATATCAGGTGTTGAAGGAGTGGCACGTGCTGACTGATGTCAGATGGATAAAGACTGAATATTTACTAATTTTATCTGTCCACATCATACTATAAAGATGGTTACTGAATGTTCTTCATTAATGTAAATTATATTTTACAAGTTAACATATTCAATATTGAACTGCAGTTTTTGTTCAAACATTAAGTGCTTTAAGTACATTAAGTACTTTATATATTTGCATGCCAAAATTTGTGTTTTTATGCAATGAGTAACAGATAAAGCTGTGGGCATTATTGTGAATGATTTTAAGTCACTCTACAAAACAGCACAGAGATGCATACACATCCAGAGAGACTGGACATTCAGGTGATTCAGGTAATAAACTACTTTTCTGTCTGTGATACACAATAGAAAATACAATAGAAAATTAGATTTCATATAAGAGACTATGAATTTAAATTCTACTGAATTCATAGAACCATATTTTAAGTAATTTAATGGTGTACTCTGGTTAATTGGATTTATTTGAGAACTGTGTAGAATATTTATTAAATTTTTACTTGTGTTTCATTTATACTTCTCTTTTTCCATAATTAGTTTCAATATTATATGTGTTTTGTGAGCTGCTGAACTGAGAAGACAAACACAGAGGAGATGAATTACACTTCAGTGAACTTCACACCTGGCACATCTACAAACTCCACAACTCAATCTCTTGGGCTAATAGACTGTCTGGAAATCTGTGTATTCAGCATCAATTTCATGGTTGGTATTCCAACACACTCCTATGTGATCTGGCTCATCATCACAGGAACAGGAAGTGGAGTTGCATCAGAGTTTTTCATCCTCAATCTGTCTGTCTGTGAGATTGGTAACTGTCTGAACTGTTTGTTTTATATTGTAAGTTATTTTATTTCAAGTATCACATTATTACCACAATTATTACTAGGACTAATCTTCACTGGTCGTCCTCTGTTTCAGTGTTTGATGTGTGTTGAGCGTTATGTGGCAGTGGTTCATCCTGTAACCTTTCTGAAGTACAAACCTCTCAGATATAGAGTGATCTGCTGCACTGTGGTCTGGATAATCACTCTTGGATCATGTATTTGTAGCGTGTTTAGTTTGATCTCAAATATCCATTATGTATATACGTGGTTCTTCTCACTGCAGTTCCTTCTCTTCTTCTCCATCCAGTTGTTTTGTCTTGTGGCTGTTCTCAGAGCTCTAAAGCAGTCAGGACCAGGAGAAAGAAGGAGAGAAAGAAATAAGGAAAACCACATAAAGAGAAGAGCGTTTTATCTCATTCTTATAACTTCTGTTAGCATGTTTATCATACATGTTTCGTATATTTTTACAGGATTCTTTAGCATTCTAATGCAGAATATTCAAACACTTTGGTTCATTTCTATGGTTTGTTATGCGCTGGATGGTTTTGTTCAGCCTGTTCTTTATCTGCACCGGGGTGGAAAACTCTCCTGCCTCCTTTCTCCGTAAAACCTGCTGTTGTGATAGTTTACTAAATTCTGTGCCTTCTAAACATTAATTCAATTATCAATTGATTAATAATTTAACACTACATATAGTGTTCTATTTTAACTTATTTTACATATTGTTAACATTATAGTATGGGAAAATTGTGATTTCAGTTGTTTTAGAATGTGATTCATTGCTTCTTTCAGCTGTTTCTGTATGAATATTTTAAGCCATCTATGTATCATATAATTGTGTGGTATTTATGCTACTTGAGGCTTTTTGTAAAGTGGCTCGGAACATGTTAGTGTGACTCCCTGCCATCATTTGCTTTAATTAAGTGTGTTTATCAGACTGTTCATGATTGATATTTATCAGTGCCACCTTGCATAAAATCCCATCATAGCAAAGATGTGTAGAGTATTTTTCTCTTTCATTTTGACATGCATGGCCATAACATTTCCATATCATGTGTTGAATGAGTGGCACCTGTGCTGGCCAGTTTCAAAATAAAGAGTGTTTGGGGAGACTAAACATTCACTTTTTCTTGGGTAATTCCTGCTTTACAAATGGAATTGACCATTGATTTATTTAACCTTGTAAATTTTACATGAAAATTTTCATATCTGATGTTTTATGTGACGTGTGGCATGCACATAGTGTGTATTCTTGTGGCAGCTGCACAAAACATAGCACAGAGGTTTATATCCATCCAGACAGACTGGACATTCACTCTTCTAATCAACTCCTTTTTGATTCAATTTCTTGTTATTAAAGTAAAAAAAAGTACACTCTAAAAAATGCTGGGTTAAATTCAACCCAGTGCTGGGTAAAATAGGGACAAACCCAGCAATTGGGCTGTTTTGACCCAGTGGTTGGGTTAAATGTTTAACACTGATGTTAACGGTTGGGTTACTTAATACACTCTAAAATGTTTAACCCAACCTTCTGGGTAGTAACCCAACCGCTGGGTCAAAACAACTCAATTGCTGGGTTTGTCCCTATTTTACCCAGCACTGGGTTGTATTTAACCCAGCATTTTTTAGAGTGTATTAAGTTTAAAAATAGCTATTTTTGTTTTATTGAACAGAAGGAACAATTTAAATAAATTTGCTCATGGGACATATGATTCAAATTTTTATTTTGCATATGAGTGTAGACTATAAAAGGAAATATTATTGAAACCATATTTTGAAATAATTTAATAATGATATGCTCTGGCTATTTGATTGCAAATAGGACATTTTGTAAACTGTATGTATTAATATGTATTCATTTGAATTATTGATGCTGAGTTGATTGACTTAGTCTGAATGACCTCATTTACACTTCTTTCTTCCTGTAAATCACAGTTGCAGTATACTTGTGGGAGCTGTTGAGCTGAGAAGACAAACACAGAGGAGATGAATAACTCTACAGTGAGCTTCACCTCATCTGAAACATCAAATTCCACAACTCATTCTAGTGGCCTTGTGGACAGTCTGAAAATTTGTGTGTTCAGCATCAATCTGCTGTTTGGTCTTCCTGCACACTCCTATGTTATATGGCTCATCATGACAGGAGCAAGAGCAAGAGCAAGAAGTGGAGTGACATCAGAGTTCTTCATCCTCAATCTCTCTGTTTGTGAGATTGGTAACTGTCTGAATTGTTTGTTTTATATTGTGTCAATTTGCTTGACAAATATCACAGTATTACCACTGTTTTTACTAGGACTAGTCTTCACTGGTCGTCCTCTGTTTCAGTGTCTGATGTGTGTTGAGCGTTACCTGGCAGTGGTTCATCCTGTAACCTTTCTGAAGTACAAACCTCTCAGATATAGAGTGATCTGCTGCACTGTGGCCTGGATAATCACTCTTTGGTCTTGCTTCTTTTGCTTATATGTGAGTCAAACACCATCAGTCTTATCGGTGCAATTCTTGCTGGTCCTCTCCATCCAGTTGTTTTGTCTTGTGGCTGTTCTCAGAGCTCTGAAGCAGTCAGGACCAGGAGAGAGAGGGAGAGAGAGAGAGAGGAGAAAAAACACATGAAGAGAAGAGCATTTCTAATCGTTCTGATAAATACTGCGACCACAACTATCATATATGTCCCATTTGCTATTTCAGGATTAGTTACCATTCTAACAAACCAGTATATTTATGCAATTTGGATCACTGGTTTGATATGTTATATACTAGCTGGTTTTGTGCAGCCTGTTCTTTATCTGCACCGGGCTGGAAAACTGTCCTGCCTTTGAGCCTTACACACGCATTGGTGATATTTTAATAAATTAATAAGTAATAAATAATTTTACTTATTGTGTATTGTGATTCCTGTGTAAATGTACCTCTTAGTGGTAAAAGTGTAAAGGCTGTCTCTGTTAGTTACAATTCTCTCATTCACTTTAAATTACATTTATTTGATTTTGTTTTGTTATATTTTGAGTTCATCATACGTTTGCATGGAAGGAATGATAGGCTGTTGACAGAATCTAAAATGCATTGTAGCTCTATGTAGGCTACAAACATGTACAAATCATTTTAGCATGTTATTAGGAAATATGCTTACTTGCATTGTATTTACATTGTAAGCTTTTGAGATATATGTAAGGTCTTTGATAGTAATGATTCAAGTGTTACTACATCCTTCTAAAGGAATTATTAATTATTTGGATCAGTATTCTAAAGTGAAGATCTCTGTAACCCACTAGTAATTACTCAAGTGTTACCAAATCTAGCAAAAGGAATTACTGCCCAGAATCTTACAAAAACCTCAAAAGATTACAATGATTTCAGTAATTACTATAGAGTTATCATGTTATTCACTTTAGAATACTGATCCAAATAATAAGGTAATTTCTTCTGAAGAATTTGGTAATACTTGATTCACTAGTGGGTTACCATGACCTTCACTTTAGAATTAATTATGCATTATTCATTTTATTTATGAACCTGTTTACAGTGGTTATTGGAGAGGTATAGAAAAAATATAGTTCCTGATTAACTAATAGTGAACTACCACATTAGGTTAAGCACTATTACTTACTAATTCACTATTACTTGTTAGTTACTAGTAGAGTGCTATTGTGTTACCCATGTGTTCTTGTGTAGCTATTCATTAATGACGGAACAGTATTCTAAAGCCGTTTTGTCTTGTGGCTGTTCTCAGAGCTCTGAAGCAGTCAGGACTAAGAGAGAGAGGGAGGAGGAAAACCACATGAAGAGAAGAGCATTGTATCTCATAGTAACAACTGGGAAACATGGTTATATATATGCTCCCCTTACTATCACTGGTTTCTTTACTATTATGATACAATTTTTTTTTGTACTGGCTGGTTTTGTTCAGCCTGTTCTTTATCTGCCTTTGTTGTCTCTGTTGCTCATAGGATGTGCAATTGTAATATTTTACTATTTTCTCTTATTTTATCTTCTAGTATTTTTGCTGTTTTAGAAATAAGATTGCATCAAGATTGCATAACAATCATGCTGTTGTCTACATGAAGTACTGGTCAACATTTTAAATTGTCTTTGTGACAGATTATAATAATCTCAGACTTCCATTTGTTGCTTTCAATATTTTGCATTTGGTTATATACAGTGGGGCAAAAAAGTATTTAGCCAGCCACCAATTGTGCAAGTTCTCCCACTTAAAAAGATGAGAGAGGCCTGTAATTTTCATCATAGGTATACCTCAACTATGAGAGACAAAATGAGAAAAAAAATCCAGAAAATCACATTGTAGGATTTTTAAAGAATTAATTGGTAAATTCCTCGGTAAAATAAGTATTTGGTCACCTACAAACAAGCAAGATTTCTGGCTCTCACAGACCTGTAACTTCTTCTTTAAGAGGCTTCCTCTGTCCTCCACTCGTTACCTTTATTAATGGCATCTGTTTGAACTCATATCAGTATAAAAGACACCTGTCCACAAACTCAAACAGTCACACTCCAAACTCCACCATTGCCAAGACCAAAGAGCTGTCAAAGGAAAACAAAATTGTAGACCTGCACCAGGATGGGAAGACTGAATCTGCAATAGCTAAGCAGCTTGGTGTGAAGAAATCAACTGTGGGAGCAATTATTAGAAAATGGAAGACATACAAGACCACTGATAATCTCCCTCGATCTGGGGCTCCACGCAAGATCTCACCCCGTGGGGTCAAAATGATCACAAGATCTGTGAGCAAAAATCCCAGAACCACACGGGGGACCTAGTGAATGACCTGCAGAGAGCTGGGACCAAAGTAACAAAGGCTACCATCAGTAACACTGTGCTGCCAGGGACTCAAATCCTGCAGTTCCAGACGTGTCCCCCTGCTTAAGCCATTACATGTCCAGCGCCCGTCTGAGTTTGCTAGAGAGCATTTGGATGATCCAGAAGAGGATTTGGAGAATGTCATATGGTCAGATGAAACCAAAGTATAACTTTTTGGTAAAAACTCAACTTGGGGAGAAAGAATGCTGAGTTGCATCCAAAAACACCATACCTACTGTGAAGCATGGGGGTGAAACATCATGCTTTGGGGCTGTTTTCTGCAAAGGGACCAGGACCACTGATCCGTGTAAACGAAAGAATGAATGGGGCCATGTTTCGTGAGATTTTGAGTGAAAACCTCCTTCCATCAGCAAGGGCATTGAAGATGAAACGTGGCTGGGTCTTTCAGCATGACAATGATCCCAAACACACCGCCCGTGCAACGAAGGAGTGACTTCGTAAGAAGCATTTCAAGGTCGGGAGTGGCCTAGGCAGTCTCCAGATCTCAACCCCATAGAAAATCTTTGGAGGGATTTGAAAATCTGTGTTGCCCAGCGACAGCCCCAAAATATTATTGCTCTAGAGGAGATCTGCATGGAGGTATGGGCCAAAATACCAGCAACAGTGTGTGAAAACCTTGTGAAGACTTACAGAAAACGTTTGACCTCTGTCATTGCCAACAAAGGGTATATAACAAAGTATTGAGATGAAATTTTGTAATTGACCAAATACTTATTTTCCACCATAATTTGCAAATAAATTTTTAAAAATCCTACAATGTGATTTTTCTGGATTTTTTTTCTCATTTTGTCTCTCATAGTTGAGGTATACCAAATGATGAAAATTACAGGCCTCTCTCAACTTTTTAAGTGGGAGAACTTGCACAATTGGTGCTGACTAATACTTTTTTCCCACTGTATGTGACGTGTAGCATATGAAATCATGCACATATATTATTGCGCCAGCTGTGAAGTCACTCTACAAAACACAGCTCAGAGATTTATATACTGTACATCCAGAGAGACTCTTCACTCTTCAGGTGATAACACTCTTATAAACTACATAATCAGAAGATCTAGATCGCTGTTGCAATCTATAGATTATTATTAATAGAGTAATATAAGATTTGGAAAGAATCTAATATTGAAGTGTCTTGGTTATTTGAACTGTATTTAACTGTGTTTCTTCACACAGTCTGAATTATGTGAAGTTAGTTTTTTTGTTTTTAAAATTTGTTTTTAAAATAAAAAAATGACTGTTTTAGATGACTGTTTTAGTGAATTCCATCCGCTTGAAAATTAGAAATGAGGATTTCATTGAGCATTTTTATGTTGCATATATTATAGTCTTCATAGTTTGTGTATTAAGGGGGGGGAGGGAGGGGGTTAAATTTTTATGCCCAGTTTAGCTATTCTGTCTGGTGTGCTTTAATCTCAGCAGTTTTATACAAACCACAAAAATATAATTAATGAAATGCTATGTTATGGTCATATGTTGTTTGAGCACAAGAAATGTTCATAAAAATGTGACTTCCGAGATTTGTAATGTAAGGATGGTTTCCCTACGGTGGTTCAGGCTGTAGGATTCCCGAATGACTAAAGAAACGTTATCAGCACGATGGTATAAAACTGTACATTTCTAGTCTATTACCACCCACTGCCACTTATACCAACGACGGAAATAAGCGCAGTTAGAATAGCTACATATGTGGGAGAGCATTGCTATTGTGTGACTATTGTATTGCAATAGGTAGCACTTTAAGATTAACCTTGAATCAAGACTAGTTAGCACATAATTAATAATTGAAATGATTTAATAACAATATTTTGTTATGGTTAAACTTGAATTGGTTACAAAATAGATGAAAGATGGTAAAGCATAGTTAATTGTACCAACATGTAAAATATTACCTGAGAGAGAGATATAGAGAGAGAGAGAGAGAGAGAGCAGAGCCCCAAGAAGAGAGAGGCAGCAAAGGAAAGAGCAAAGCAAAAGAGGTAGCAAAGGAAAGAGACAGAGCAACAGTTACAGTCCTCTTTTATCCCTTCCTTGACCATGTGACTAAAAACCAAATGTGAGACATTCAAACTGACCAATCAGCAGATTACAACTTCACCCACTGGGCAAAAGGTGTGACAATTAGCAGACCCCCGATGTATACACATGTTGACCTACAGGCCTTGATCCATATCAGCACTTCTGTGCCTTCAGGAATGCCAAATGGCCCTTTTGTTACTGAAGATAGGTTTGGGACAGGAAAGCAGAAGTCTTTGATACATTTTGACTTTACAGTAACACCCATTTTCGGCCATGTGTACACAAACTAGGTAATAAATCAGAAAGCAAATATTATATAAACAAATGTAAAGTCTTTCACAACAACACACTAAAACTACTTGCAAAGTTTGTTTGAATGAAAGTTGTGATTTCTGTGCCATTTTTTTTCCTCCATAGGATGAATAACTCTACTGTGAACTTCTCCACAACTGGAGATTCTTCAGACTCCACAGCTCTTTTCTTTGGGCTACTGGACATTTTCAATCTGTTGTTTGGTCTTCCTACACACTTCTATGTCATATAGCTCATTGTCACAGGAACAGGAAGTGGAGTGGCATCAGAGTTCTTCACCCTCAATCTCATTACAGTCTGAGTGCTGTGCTCAGTATACATGTTTGTTGTGTTTGGGATCCGAGTCTCAAGACATGAACAAGTTTTTTAATAGGACTCGCCATCACAGGTCGTCCTCTGTTTCAGTGTCTGATCTGTGTTGAGCGTTACCTGGCAGTGGTTCATCCTGTAACCTTTCTGAAGTTCAAAACTCTCAGATATAGAGTGATCTGCTGCACCGTGGGCTGGATAATTATTCTTGGCTCCAGTTTAGGCTGCATGTTTACTTTAGACTTGTTTTATATGTATACATGGTTCTTCTTGCTGCAGTTTCTCGTCTTCCTCTTCATTCAGATGTTTTTCCTTGTGGCTGTTCTCAGAGCTCTGAAGCAGTCAGGACCAGGAGAAAGAAAGAGAGGAGGAAAAATCACATGAAGAGAAGAGCGTTTCATATAATTCTAATAACTACTGTGAGCATGACTGTCATGTATGTGCCATTTATTATCTCAGGATTGTTTTTCATTCTGACACAAAAGTATATTAAGGAATGTTTTACTGTTGGATTGTTTTGTTTTATTTTGGCTGGTTTTGTTCAGCCTGTTCTTTATCTGAACTGGGTTGGTAAAATATGTTGTCTTTCAGTAAAGCATTAAGTCGTTTAGCTTTTAGATCTTAAATTGTGAAATTTTGTTTTCTTTTTTCCCCATTTCAATCAAATTATTTCTTTTTTTATTTAAATTACTGTTTATGATGTCAGAATAAGTATATTCACCTGTCAATGACATCACACATCTTGAATTCAGACAAGATTGGACAGATAATTTATGAATTATATTTCACTGTTACATATGATTTGTCTGTAAACACACACATGGATTTAATAAAATGATGCATGGAAAATAAATTGTCTGTAGTCTCAGTGAGTTTGATTAATACATTTCTAATTCTCAATGATTATATGATGCAATGAGCAGTTCGTATTGAAACAGTTTTAATTGATTAATTTATGTTAGTTTACACAAATTGCCAGTTATGCACAACTGGGTGAGTGCAAACTAAACCCTCGTCACGATCATCAGCTGGAGTGCCCTGCTTGTCCACCAGAGGCCACTCCAGCCCATACCATTGCCACTCTGTCATGGACTTCATTCCCCACAATCCTTTGCACAGCCTCATCAGCACTCATTGATTTCACCCGTGCCTCCTTAATGCTGTTTGCTTACCCTATATAATCCTGGTTCATTCAGTCATTCTTTGTTAAGCCTTGCATTCATCCATACTGCATTTTTAAACCTTGAATCCAGGTTCTCCTGTGTCTTGGTTCCTATTATCTGCCTGTTATTCTGGATTTCTCTGTTATAGCCTCAGCCCCAGTGTTGCCAATTTAGCTACTTTGTAGCTAGATTTAGTGACTTCCCCACCCCTTTTGATACTTTTTTTCTAAAGATTAGGTACAAATATAGCAACTTATTGGACAAACCCTATCTAAGTTCTCATATTGCCCACTGATCTACATTCATCTTTATATAGATCAGTGAATTTGCCATTATTATGTCATCTAGTGACATTTAGCTACCAGTTTTAGCTACTTTCAATTGAAAGCCGTTGGCAACAATGTTCAGCCCTGAACTTACTTGGTTTGGATTGTCTGTTTGTATATTGTATAGTGATGCAAAGTCTGATTAATTTCTGTGAACCGGTTCTTTTCGGACAGTTCTACGGTGGCCGAGAGAGCTCAACGTGCTGCAAATGAAAAAACACCTGCAAATTAAGAAAACATCTTCATCAATTTGACAACACATGCGTTGCAAATTCTCACAACACAAACAAAAACAGTTCGCACAGGAATCCTGCTTGTTGTGGTTTGTATACTTACGCGTTTCTCCATTTGTTTGTGTTGTGAGTATTTGCAGCAAGTTTCTGTATTTCTGATTGAACCGGTTCAAAAAGCTGATTCATCGGCTCCTGACGTCATCAAGCAATTATGTCAATAGGCATTTCTTTTCTAACAACTCAGTGCTACACTATGTTGTATCAATGAAGCATTCAAATAAAGTCATTTGTGTCAACGCATATTGAAGCATTCAAATAAAAAGTTATTTGTATGAATGCATATAGCTGATTATTGCCTTTCATTCACTTATGTTAATGGTGTTAGTGGTCACCGTTTCATTCGCAGATCCTTTGTCAGGTACGACTGACCAGTATTGACAAGTCTACAACTTAATTAAGATTCCTAAAAGTTTCGCGCTTACAGCACACATCACAGACGCTGATGCACAAACGCGGATATGTTCTATATGTCTAAAGTATAAAGAAAGAATAAACCTTTCCTATAAACTCCTTGATTTCGCTTCAACAACTTAAAATATGTTCTGCAGGCACAATAAACCATGCTAAAATTCAGTTTTTTCCATGTTTTAATAAAAATCCAGGGCTTTTTAATAAAACGATTCATAGGCATATCTCCGGTAGCCTATGTTTTGTTTGTTATAAAGAAACTTTACGTATCAGGCTCGTTCAAGTCCTCGGTGGTACACACGCAGTGCAACTCACTCGCAAACTTCGACAGTTGGTTAAAAGGTTACTCCACCCCAAAATATTTTGTTTTGTCATTAATCACTTACCCCCATGTCGTTCCAAACCTGTAAAAGCTTTGTTTGTCTTCGGAACACAATTTAAGATATTTTGGATGAAAACTGGGAGGCTTGTGACTGTCTCATTGCCTGCCAAGTAAATAACACTGTCAAGGTCCAGAAAAGTATGGAAGACATCGTCAAAATAGTCCATCTGCCATCAGTGGTTCAATCTGAATTTTATCAAGCGACGAGAATACATTTTGTAAGCAAAGAAAACAAAAATAACAATTTTATTCAACAATTCTTCGTCTCCGCATCACCGTAGCGCCATTTTGGAGAGTATCCACTGAACGCAAACTGCGTATGCTGTTCTACTTGTCTGTGTCATCGTTATTTTTGTTTTCTTTGTGTACAAAAAGTATTCTCGTCACTTCATAAAATTCAGATTGAACTACTGATGGCAGATGGACTATTTTGACGATGTCTTTCATACTTTTCTGGGCCTTGACATTGTTATTTACTTGGCAGTCAAAGGGACAGTCACAAGCCTCCCGTTTGGAATGACATGGGGGTAAGTGCTTAATGACAAAATTTTTATTTTGGGGTGGAGTAACCCTTTAAGCCGGCGCATTCGGTTCTTTTTGAGTCGTTGTGCTACTTCGGCTGTGCATTCTGCGTCATTTACCCAGAACTAAAGTTCGATTCATTTCGATTTTATGACCCGGTTACTTCCTGAGAACCGGTTTAAAAGAACGATTCGTTCAAGAATCGAACATCACTAGTACTGTATGACCTTTGTCTGTTTTATGGACTACATTTGTGGATTACCCTTTCAATAAATACTGCGTTTGGATCCTCAACCTTCATGTCGCTGTTCAGTTCATGACACCGAGGTGAAGGAGGTTTATCAAAAAGTGGTGATACATGATAATTAAATTGGTCATTTACCATTGGAAAGATGGGCCTTTAATACAATATGTCTATGCAGTAAAAAGTAAAATTTTTGCTGAAAAATAAATAAGGAGATATGGGTGCAGTTAAATACACATTGCTGATTTACATATATAAGCAACAAAGTAACAATACAAAGCTGGGTGAAAATCAGCAAACTATTTCTTTAAGTTAGTTAAATGTTGTCTAAAATGTGCCTTCCTGAACCATGTCAAGTTGGCTCCAATGTTTACTCAAAAATGACAGATTTTTTTTTGTTTAATTTAAATATTTGCATATGTTATGTTTTATGTATTGTGTAGATGAAGTCATGAAGTCATGCACATATGTTCTTGTGACAGCTGTGAATTCAGTCTACTAAACACAGCACAGAGATTTATACACATCCAGAGAGACTGGACACTCACTTTTCAGGTGACAAATTCCTCTTATAAACTCAGTATGATTGTAGATTGTTGAAATTCTAAATTTGTATTAATAATAGAATCTCAATATATAAGTGTTCTGCTCAGTTTTACTGGGAAGTGTTGAACATTTAACTTCAAATCTTACTTTTTTGTTTACTTGTTTTGACTTTGTTCACTCAGACAACTTGTGTTAGTAAATAAAGTACATAAATCAAACTGTAAAATCTTTCAAAGACTGTAGCTTTGAAACTACATGCAAAGTTTGGTGTGTATGGTTAGTGGAAGAGATTTCTGTGCTGAAAAAAACATTTTGATTATGTTTTAAATGCAGACATATTTTCTTCATTTTATTATGTCTGTGTTTAAAAATGTTAAGAAGAAAAAATATCCTGAAACCACAATGAAAATGTGATTCTACAGTAGGTCAGGAAGGAAGCAATTAGGGCATGTCAGGGCATTTATTTAATACAATCTGTTAAAGGAATTGCTCTGTCAGCATGATTAAACTCTCGGACAAATCAAGCAGATGCTATATGTTGCTATATAGATGTAGGACAAGTTATATAATTATATAATGATAATTATGTTTCTTCTGTGGAACACATAATGAAGATATTTTGAAGAATCTAGGGGTCCAAATTCCATTGACCCATTTGACTTTTATTGTCTGAACTAAAACTGACATGAGGGTGAGTAAATGATGGTAGAGTTTTCAATTTTGGGTAAACTATCCGTTTAAATTATTGTATAAATAAGGATTATGAAATGCCAGCCTTATTTTGTCCATTTTTTTCCATAGAACTAATACATTTTCTGTGAGCATTTGAGCTGAGGGACAGTTAAGAAGATGAATAACTCTACAGTGAACTTCACCACATCTGAAGCATCTACAAACTCCACAACTTTTTTATTTGGGCCACAGAACATTCTGGACATTTTCAATATTGTGTTTGGTCTTCCTACACACTCCTATGTTTTATGGCTCATCATCACAGGAACAGGAAGGGGAGTTGCATCAGAGTTCTTCATCCTCAATCTTGCTTTTTGTGAGATTGGTAACTGTCTGAACTCTTTGCTCTCTACAATTTACAGTTGGGTTTGGGATCCAAGTCTCAAGCCATTAATGTATTTTTTTGTAGGACTAGGCATCACTGGTCGTCCTCTGTTTCAGTTTCTTATGTGTGTTGAGCGTTACCTGGCAGTGGTTCATCCTGTAATCTTTCTGAAGTTCAAACCTCTCAGATATAGAGTGAGCTGCTGCACTGTGGCCTGGATAATCACTCTTGGGTCCTGCTTGTGCCTCATCTTTATTTTAGACTTGTTTCCTATTGTATATCCATGGTTCTTCTCACTGCAGTACCTGCTCTTCTTCTTCATCCAGTTGTTTTGTCTTGTGGCTGTTCTCAGAGCTCTGAAGCAGTCAGGACCAGGAGAGAGAAAGAGAGAAGAGGAAAACCGCATGAAGAGAAGAGCGTTTTATATCATTTTAATAAATACTGTGAACATGATTGTTATCTATGTGCCTTCTATTATCTCAGGATTGTTTTTCATTCTGACTCAACATTATTTTCAGGAACCCTTTACCGTTGCTTTTTTTTGTTATATATTGGCTGGTTTTGTTCAGCCTGTTCTTTATCTGCACCGGGTTGGAAAACTCTCTTTTTTTCAGTAATATATATATAATTTATTATATTCTTTTTTTTGTTTTTCAAATGAATTGTATTATATTAGTGGTAATGTCACCAGACCATGTTGGTATATTTAATGAAGCCTCACATGTGGCTTCTGTGCTGCATTTACAGTGTAAAATGGCTCAGAGCATAGTGTGTCTCTGTCATTCACTGTTTATTTAGAGCTACACAACCATGAACTGACTAATAGCTGTACATTTGATTGTTCTTTTTTCCATAAAGATTACATGTATTCTGAGTGTGGTTATCAGATACGGTTATAACAAGCAGTTGCTATAATATTGAGGATTGCCACTGAAATTGTTTAGCTTTTAATTTATGAAATGCTAGTATAATACATTATGTTGCTTTTAACTTAGAAATGTGATTTGATGCATGTCAGTCACTGAAAATAATTGAATGTTTAGTTTTAATATATGTCTCTCTTTTTAGCATTACATTTGTTTGGAATTATAAATTTGCATTTCTGATGTTTTATGTGACATGTAGAAGATGAAATCACGCACATATTCTTGTGGCAGCAGGGAAGCTGTCACGAATCCAGTCTATGAAATTCCATTCACCCACCACCAGAGGTCCCGCGCTCACTGCATTGACTCTCACACCACACAGACTGTTACATGTCACTCCGGACTACAGTTCCCATCATCCATTGCACTGATTACACACACACAGCTGAAAGCACGGATTACGCATACACAGCTGAATCCAATCAGACACGCTTTATAAGCCCTGGACTTCCTCATTCAGATCGCTGAGTATTGTTTAGCACTTATCACTGTTCGTTGATAGCTACTTTACGGAGCCTTTTCATTGATTTCCTGTTTCATAGTCTAGCCTAGTCCGGTCATAGTTTTGCCTTGCCTGCTTTCCCGTGTTACCTAATTTTTGCCTGTTTATCTTGGATTAACCCTTTGCCTGCTGTTTCGGACTGTGTTTGCACCTCACCTGGACTACTGCTCGTTTTATTGGATTTCCCCTCTTGTCAAGCCCTCTGGATAACGTTCGCTATCTACTGACTCATGCCCGGTTTGGATTACTCTTTTGTCTTGCCCTCTATATACCTGTTTGCTATTGTCAGAACCTTGCCTGTTTTTATGACCACGCCTTTAAATAAAAGCTTTGCAGATGGATCCGCACATCTCACGTCTCGTTCACCCCGTAACAGAATACTCTGCCTCACAAGGATCCAGCAGCTTTTCATGTGGACATTGGACACTGCCAAACTATTATTAGCCTTAAAACAGGGTACACGCCCGCTTGAAGGCTATATTCAGGAGTATCTGGACATGCTTGTTATCGGGATTTGCCAGATTGTTACTATAGACTTTTTTTGTGATGGAGTAAATGAACCATTGAAGTCACGATTAACCCGTGAGGGTCCCCGTTCTTCTCTAAGCTTTTTTTGGATTTTGCTCTGCTGTGTAACTCCGGTTCACGGTGGTGTGTGTAAAAACATCACCGGCGAGTCGGAACTCTTGTGTCATGGTTTGCCGCACTAGAGTCCGCGCACAAAGAAATGTTGCGTACAGCGGATCCTTATCGTAAAATGGCGCCACAACATCGCCCCTTAGGTTATGTCACAGCTGATACGCATAGCTTCAAGTCACAACTGTCATTCATGAGTCTAGTCAAGTCACAACTGAGCGTGATGAATCAAGTTTAGTCACAGCTGATCCTCATGAACCAAGTCAAGTCACAGTTGATCTTCATGAGTCGTCAAGTCACAGCTGTTCTTCATGAGTCAAGTCAATTCCCTCTGATCGATCATGAGACTGCGTCAAGTCACAGTTGATCTTCATGGATCAAGTCACAGCTGATCGTCATGAGACTAGTTAAGTCACAGCTGATCTTCATGAGTCAAATCAAGTCACAACTGATCTTCATGAGTCCAGTCCACAACGAATATTTTTTTTTTCTTCGCAACCCAGCAAAACATACCAATTTGAAAAACTTGCGGATTGCATAGTTGATATAAAAAGCTGGATGATGAGTAATTTCTTACTGCTAAATTCTGAAAACACAGAGCTGTTAATTATTGGACCAAAATCCTCTGCATGTAATAACCTAGAACACTCTCTAAGACTTGATGGCTGCTCTTTCAATTCTTCGTCATCAGTTAGGAACCTAGGTGTGAAAAAAATAATTTTAAAATATATATAGAAAATGTGATAGCAATTTTTCCTTAGAAAGCCACGTTTCTAGCATTTGTAAAACTGATTTTTTCCATCTCAAAAATATATCTAAAATACGACCTATGCTCTCAATGTCAAATACAGAAACGTTAATCCATGCATTCATGACCTCAAAGTTAGATTATTGTAATGCTTTATTGGGTGGCTGCTCGGCACGCTTATTAAACAAACTCCAGCTGGTCTAAAATGCAGCAGCTAGAGTTCTTACTGGAACAAGGGAGTATGACCATGTTAGCCCGGTTCTGTCAACTCTGAACTGGCTCCCTATTGAACATCGTATAGATTTTTAAATCTTGATTATTACTTATAAAGCCCTGAATGGTAAGTTTAGCACCTCAGTATTTGAACGAGATCTTGTTACATTATAGTCCTCCACGTACGCTGCGTTCTCAAAACTCTAGCAATTTCATAAAACCTAGAATATCAAAATCAACTGCAGACGGCAGATCCTTATCCCATTTAGCGCCCACTCGGAAATAAACCTACCTAACATTGTTCATGATTTCAGACACATCTTGCATTTAAAATCGTAGATTAAGACCCATCTCTTTACCTTGCTTACACTAACACACTAGATCGCTGCTAATATTCAGCTCCGTTAAGGATTTATGCTCATAATTAGGTTCACTGAACCAGTGAACCTTCTCTAACCCCCTATTTAACGTTGCTACATCTATGCAGAAGATGGCATCTACGCTAATATTATAACCTGTTTCTCTCTTATCCTGAGTTCACCGTAGCCACCAGATGCCATTCTTATCTAAGATCCTATTGTCACGTTGGCAGTCACCACGGATCCAGTACTAATTGGCATACCAGATTGTGAAGCTGCACCTGAGAATGGACCTCTACCGCCCTGAAGACAGCGGAGACGCAGGACAACTAGAATAGCCCCAATACAGATCCCTGTAACTGACCTTGTCTCAGAGACACCACCGGACAAGCCACAGAGAAATGGAGAATGAGCCCTCTACACAATGTTACTTTGCTGCAGCCTGAAATTTAATCTGCGGTTATTTTTTCGGCCAAAGGAGAACTGGTCCCCCGATTGAGCCTGGTTTCTCCCATGGTTTTTTTCTCCATTCTGTCACCGAGGGAGTTTTGGTTCCTTGCCGCTGTCACCACTGGCTTGCTTAGTTGGGGACACTTAACTTCCAGCGATATCGTTGACATGATTGCAAAGATGCTATTTAAACTGAACCTTGAAGCTGGAGGATGCCATCACAGGGGGGGGGGGGGGGGAGAGGGGGTGGGGAATTCAAGAATGGAACGGGGCTTTATGCAAAATGACAATAGTAACACTCATTTGTTCAGTTATTACACACTAGTTTTCCTAATTACTGCGGTTCAGTTGCTTTGACAATCTGGATTGTTAAAATGCTAGATATAATAAAGGTTACTTTACTGACACCTGATCTTCATGAGTCTAGTCAAGTTTCATCTGATCTGCCAGAGCCTCGTCACGTCACATCACAGCTGATTTGCCAGAGCCTCGTCACGTCTCAGTTGATCTTCCAGAGCCTCGTCACATCACAGCTGATCTTCCAGAGTCATGTCACGTCACAGCTGATCATCCAGAGTCAAGTCACGTCCTGTCTGTTGCACCCAGAATACAAGGCGAGCCCTTTTCCCCCCCCCCCCAGTCTGGTATCCATTTTGAGGATGCACCACTGTGGTCTGCACACCAAGATGGTTATCCACCAAAACCCACTCAGTCTACCTCGCGTTCTGGATTTATTCCCCTGTCTGAGGCGCTTCCTATTATGGGTATTGCGTTTGGTGTGTCTGGGCTGCATAGACACGCACCACGAACGGCTCCTGATGGTTTGGCGTCCCACTATGGTGTCTCCAGAGTCAGCTGATTCTGCAGAACCTCCCGATCAGCGGCGCTCCGCTTCAGCTCCTGGTATGGGGGTAAGACCCAGCAATGACACTTTCACCTTTCATGTACAACGTCGAAGGACCATTGCTGAACTTGTGTACCTGTCTGTAAGAAGAACACTAATGAACTTTCCCTGTTTCCAGATTGTACGGCTGTAGAACCTCCAGAGGTGGCGGCATCTGCTGCAGAACCTCCAGAAGTGTCATGGGGACGTCCCTATACCTCCGTCCTGTGCTGCAATTGGTTTGCCATTCGTCTGCGTCATTTCACGGCCTATAAACTATTGTCCTGGCCTGCACTGGTCAAGGAGACCATTTCTGAATCCTCAGTCATGCCTGTCATGGTTACTGAACTCTCGTCCTTTGTCAACCTGGCCGCAGAGGCCGTTGATGAACTCTCGTCTGGTCCTGAACCGGCCATAAAGGCCATCTGGGAACCATCGTCCTGTCTCAACCCAGCCGCAGAGGCTGTCTATGAACTTTCGTCCAGCCCTGAATCGGCCAAGGAGGCCGCTTATGAACTTTTCTCCTGTCTCAACCCAGTCGAGGAGGCTACCTATGAACTCTCAGTCCTGTCTGTCACAACCAAGGATGTGGTCTGCGAACTTCATGACTGTCCTGTTGCAAATGAACTTGCGACATGCCCAGGTAACCCTGTCACGGCCATGGGGGCCATGAATGAACCTTTTGTCTGCTCCGTTAGCCTTGTCACGACCCCAGAGACTTTACCTGAAGATCCTGTATGCCCTAGTAGCCTTGTCACAGTCAAAAAGGTCACCTGTGAACTCTTAGCCCTGCCTGTCATGAACCCTGAAACAATAAATTAACTCTATACTTGCCCCATTACTTCTGTCTCTGCCAGAGAGACCACTAATGAACTATCTGTCTGTCCGGTTCCAACCAAGGTGTCAGAATTTACCTGTTCAGTTGTCACTAATACTCTTAATTTTGAACTATCTGTCTGTTCTATTTCAACAAATGAGTCTGACTGTGAATTGTCTGCCAGTTTAGTTTTCCTCACTGAAATGTCTACCAGTTCAGTATCAGTCGATGCACCTTGTTATGAACAATCTATCTGTACAAATGTAGACTTTGAAATGTCTGCTGATCTGATTTCTGCTAATGCCAAGTCTAATTTCGAACCATCTGTTGTTCCCATGTTAATTAATGAGCCTGCTTATGTACTGTCTACCCATCCAGTTTCAGTCAGTGAGCTTGCCTATGTATTGTCTGCCCATCCAGTTTCAGTCAGTGAGTCTGCTTATGAACCGTTTGCCTCTCCAATTTCTGTCACTGAGTCAGATTTTGAGCTGTCTGCCCGTTCAATGGTCACCAGGGGGACTATTGATAAACGTCTTGTGTTCCCTGCCTCGGTCCCTGGGACTGTAAATGCACTGTCTGTCTTCTATGTTTCAGTTTTCCCTAGGCCTCAGTCCCTGCCATGTGTTCCTGATCACTCTGGTGGGCCAATGCTCCATCTGCTCTGTCGTGGTGGTCTTCTGTTTCATCTGCTCCGCTCTGGTGGGTTCCTGCTCTGTATGCTTCGCCGTGGGCTTCTACTCCACCTGCACTGCCCTGTTGGGCCTATGTCCTGTCTGCTCCGCCAGGGATCTTCGGACCCGTCTGCTCAGCTGTGGTGGTCCTCAGCTCCACCTGCTCTGTCGGCTCTACCCTGGTTCTCTGCTCTGCTTACTCTGCCTCAGTCCCCGGTCTCTCCAATTCCATGTGAACCTGGCCCTCCATCCCTCCCCCTGTTCCACCTCCTCTCCACCACCCTCCTGGATTCTGAGTTGGGGGGGGGGGGCTATGTCACGAATCCAGTCCATGAACTTCCGTTCACTCACCACCAGAGGTCACGTGCTCACTACATTGACTCTCACACCACACAGACTGTTAAATGTCACTCCGGACTACAGTTCCCATCATCCATTGCACTGATTACACACACACACAGCTGAATCCAATCAGACACGCTTTATAGGCCCTGAATGTCCTCGTTCAGATCGCCGAGTATTGTTTAGCACTTATCACTGTTTGTTGATTGCTACTTTACGGAGCCTGTTCATTGATTTCCTGTTTCATACTCTAGCCTAGTCCTGTCATAGTTTTGCCTTGCCTGCTTTCCCGTGTTACCTGATTTTTGCCTGTTTATCTTGGATTAACCCTTTGCCTGCTGCTTCGGACTGTGTTTGCACCTCGCCTGGACTACTGCTCATTTTATTGGATTTCCCCTCTTGTCAAGCCCTCTGGATAACGTTCGCTATCTACTGACTCATGCCCGGTTTGGATTACTCTTTTGTCTTGCCCTCTATATACCTGTTTGCCATTGTCAGAACCTTGCCTGTTTTTATGACCACGCCTTTAAATAAAAGCTTTGCAGATGGATCTGCACGTCTCACATCTCGTTCGCCCCGTAACAGAAGTCAGTATACAAAACTCAGCAAAGAGATTTATATCCATCCAGAGAGACTGAACATTCACTCGTCAGGTGACAAACCTCTGTTGTAAACTTGATATTTTCTGTATGAATGTATGCTGTAAGAATAAACACTAAATTGTTATTATTCATAGAATATCAGACATTTAAATTAATTTTGATCTCACTTTCGTTGACTTGTTTCAGTTGCAATCTGAATTCTGTTATGTTTGTTCATTTTAAAATGGTAAAACAATAGATATAATACATTTCAGCAGCACATACTAAAGCTCATCCAGCTCATTTTGAGATTTCTGTGTGTGACTGAGAAACAAAGTTTCAGATTGAGCATATTTCAGTCTTGAACTCTATCCCAATTTAGTTATTCTGTTCTGATGAACTGGGACACCACCTAAATATAAAATTAGTTAAGATGACTTTGATTCAGAATTGTAATGCACACCACGAAAATATAATTCAATAATATCAAGATATTTATGGTCTTTGTGTTTCCATCTGATATGATACTTTGGGTCTCCATGAATTCATTAATGTACTCTGTATTTCTAAAGTTACTTCAAGTTAATTCATAAACCTTTTTTTTAAAAATACAATTTATAATAAATTAGACAAAACTACATCCATATGACTGAAAATTACATTTATCAAATTATTGAATCTTTAAAGACTGAACCCTTAATTAAACCCTAATCTTATCTGGCCCAGTTGACCTAACATCACCCAACATGACCTTTTTATCGGAAGCATCTGAAAACTCATATGATGTAGTTTGGGTAATGACCACCCTGGACATTTGTGCGTGCAGCATCAGTATCTTGTTTGTTCTTCCTACACGCTACTATGCTTTATGGCTCATCGTCACAGGAACAGGAAGTGGAGTTATATCAGAGTTCTTCAACCACAATCTCTCGTTTTGTGAGCTTGGTATCTGTCTGAATTCTTTAGTGCCTGTAATTTATTACTGCACTCATCTTTCACATCTCACAAAATTAGTATGTTTTTTATTAGGACTACTTAATGTTCTGTGTATTTTGAGGGATTGTCCACCTCACTGATTTACTTATGCATATAATCTTTGTATCATTCAACGTTCAGATTAAAATTTGGTGTGTTTATTAGATAATATGTATATATTATATATTATATATATATATATATGTTTACAAATCGAGGATGATCACACAGAGATTATTTAATTTGACCTGAAATCCCATCACACAGATATTGTACAGTATATGTCTTTCATTTGACAAATGTTAGATAAATACATTTGCATAACAGGTGTTACGTGTTGCACCTGTGCAGGCCAGATTCAGATTTATGAAAGCTGTTGAAAGAAGATCGACGTTTTTAGGCTATATGTCAATCAACTATTATATAACAATAATTAAACAATTATTATTTTGTTAGTATTAGTTAATGGTCAGCTGATAAATGTTGCTTGCTGAACAATTTCAGTGTCACCTCAAGATAAGTTTAATCGTTGGCTGTCAGAAGAAAACAACATAAAATATGACAACGTTGTTATCGAAGATAATTTGTTCTCTTTTCCAAAGACAGGTTGGGTCTGTTCAATCAAATCACCTTTTTTTTAATCTTGCCTGCATTTAATCCATGCATAATATCACATAAGAGGGTTAGTAAGTTTTTAAGTTAGTAACTTAAAAGTTAGTTAAAACTAGTACCTACACTCTTAAAAATAAAGGTGCTTCCCGATGCCATAGAAGAACCTTTTTGTCTAAATGGTTCCATAAAGAACCTTTAACATCTGAAGAACCTTTCTGTTTCACAAAAGGTTCTTTGTGGCGAAATAAGGTTCTTCAGATTATAAAAAAAGGTAAGAAAGAGAACTTTTGACTGAATGGTTCTTTGTGGAACCAAAAATGGTTCTTCTATGGCATCGCTTGAAGAACCTTTTGAAGCACCTTTATTTTTAAGAGTGTAGTAAGTATTTTTATGTAAATAAAGTGTTGTATAAACGTTCAAAAATGTGACTGCGGTGTCATTTTTACAAAATTATATTATATTACTTCTTGCCCGTTTGGTGTAAATTCTGACATGAAATGTTCATGTATCATGCAGCATGCTTGAACGGAAATTAAGTGACATGAAGTGTAGTGTAGTGAGATACGGGAAGTTAAATATTTGTTATTAAATAAGACAAGAAATAAGATTAGATCTTGAACCTGTTGTTGTCACCCTTAGTTCTGAATATAAGAGTCACTCTTTAAATATTGTATGTGTCGAGTCAGTAAGTTGCTGTCAGTTTAATTTAATCAAATACTGTCCTTTTGAACCTTATTTGTTTACTTTATATATTTGCATCTGGTGTTTTTTTGTGACGTGTGTCATTTGAAGTCATACACACAGGGCCGGATTTACCTCTTTTCGTGACATAGGCAAAACTAATTTTGGGCCCCCCTTCCCTATAATATAGTAGGCCAATAATAATATTACCACCCAAGCAAACAAAACTATTTCTTAATCAGTGGAAACTGATTTTAGATTTTTTTGTATTTTTTGTTCATGGGTTAAAAAATGAGCTTGCTATTTTTGCGTGGGCGGCCCTTCTCTCAGCCTGTCTTTACTGTCTATCCCATCACACAGAATAAGATTTCATCTCATGTACCACTCTGCAAATTAGTCACAATAACGCTTCTTCAAACTGTCTGGTTGTTGTATAGGCTATATTTCTTGCACACTGCTCTTCTTGGTGCGGCGGCGCCGGCGCGATCTCTTAGGCTACACGATAACAGAGGAAAGAAATGTCTGCTTTATTTTCTATACTTCCACAATAACAACAAAACGTTACAAATTACTTTTGTAAAATAACAGGGAGCGCTATCCGTTGCAAGTGCGACAAAAAACAAAAAAAAACTCCTATAGAATGGCTGTAATTGTAGTAATGCGTTTGTTGTTTATTGAAATGTTAACCTAATCTACGTTCCAGACAACTTGGATATAATAACTATTATTATATTATATTATATTTATACGTATAATATTATACTTTACATAATAATATAGCCTATAATATACGTTATATAAAAATATATTATAGTATATAATATCTACATAGAGACGTTATTTCCGGGTCCAATACATTGGTTTTCGTGCACGTCAGTAAGTCATTGACAAATTTGAAGCATATTTACATTACTACTTTTATTCTATTTATTCTAATAATATAATGATTAAATAATTCTGTTGATTATTTATTCTATTCTATCTTTTATTCTTATATTTTTTCTGCCCTTTTTAAGTATTTCATTTATAAATTCATAAAAAAAACAAGTAATAAAGTGTACAATAAAGTACAATCAAAACCTTATATTATAAATCACATTGCACTTGAATAAAGTTAAAAGTGTAATCTGCCGATTGTCCTGCAGGTGACCGCATAAATCTGTCTTCTTACGATGCACTTAGGGCTTTACGATGACTCCAGAGCACTCGTAGATCTACGATGATTTTCAAGCGCTACTTAAGTTACGATGCTTTTGGGAAACATACCGTAATATTAAGATCAGTCGTACGGTCGTTTTACGAACTTCTTAGGCTTACGAAGCTTTTGGGAAAGGCAGCCCTGGAATTTTACCCAGAAGAAAGGAACGCGATACGCGGCTTGATTCAGCTAAAGATATCATTTAATAATATATAATCACTAATACATAATTAATATATAATCAGACTAAAGTATCAAAGCTGCCCACGCATGTAAAACAAATATTAAAGCATAAGCTCATTTGTTTACCCACAAACAAAAAATAGGCCTAAGAAAATCGAGCTTAATTTCGTTGGCCGTTTTCAAACGAAAGAAATAATAATAATAATAATAATTATTAAGTGCAGTTATTGGATAGCACTATATTATAGACAGATTGGAGATTAATCCTAATAAATATGCCGCTACAATTAAAACCATTACATTAAAATACATTTAAAACAGTGTATTTCAATAATTTCAGCAGCGTGCAGATCCTCATGTCAGACTGTGGGGACAGCAGCGCGGAGTCGCTTAGCTCGCTCACATATTCTACCATATAGCCTATCTATAATAACCGGAAAACATCTCGTTTTTATGACAAAATATGTCGTTATTACGAGACAAAAATATGTCGTTTTAACGAGAAAATATGTCGTTAAAACGACATAACATCTCGTTATTACGACATAATTGAGTGGAAAAAAATGTGTGTGTGGCATCAATGCGTCACCGTACATACCTTTACAGTCAGTGTCGATTGAAATTTTGCATGCTGGTGTGAAGTGTAGTGTGACCGTAGCTTTACTGAAGATGTCAAATGCATGTTTATCAGTGATAATGTTTTAAAGTAAGATGATATATAATTACAAAACAACATAAAATATGACAACGTTGTTCTAGAAGATCATTTGTTCTCTTTTCCAAAGACCGGTTGGGTCTGTTCAATCAAATCACCTTTTTTTTTAATCTTGCCTGCATTTAATCCTTGCATAATATCACATTAGAGGGTTAGTACGTTTTTAAGTTAGTAACTTAAAAACTAGTACCTAGTAAGTATTTTTATGTAAATAAAGTGTTGTATAAATGTTAAAAAATGTGACTGCGCTGTAATTTTTACAAAATTATATTACATTGCTTGCACGTTTGGCGTAAATTCTGACGTGAAATATTCTGCATGTATAGTGCGGCACGCTTGATCGGAAATTATATATATGTACTGTGTGTGTGTGTGTGTAGGCCTACTGAATCTTTAAGCACTTTAAAACTCCAGCCTTAGATGGTCACCTTAACCAAATGGCCCATTTTAAATAACTTTCCCTTTCATTTTGTTAATAGAGATCACAATATTGCAATTTTACACATATGTTTGGTTATCTTCTGGGCAGTGAAGAAAGATGAGGAGAAAATGAGTGACTCTACAGTGAACTTCACCACATCTGCGCTTTCTACAAACTCCACAGCTCAGTCCAGTGGGATATGGGGCAATGTGAAATTCTGTGTACACTGCATCAACTTCCTGTTTGGTCTTCCTACACACTCCTATGTGATATGGCTCATCATCACAGGAACAGGAAGTGGAGTTGCATCAGGATTCTTCATCCTCAATCTCTCTGTTTGTGAGATTGCCAACTGTCTGAACTCTTTGTTCACTGTGCTTGATAATATTACTCGGTTTTCAAGTGTCACATTATTAACATATTTTTTAGTAGGACTCGCCATCACTGGTCGTCCTCTGTTTCAGTGTCTGATCTGTGTTGAGCGTTACCTGGCAGTGGTTTATCCTGTAACCTTTCTGAAGTACAAACCTCTCAGATATAGAGTGATCTGCTGCACTATGGCCTGGATAATCACTCTTGGCTCCTGTTTGTGCTGCCTATTCATTATAGTATCACTAAGTGTACATGCATATACATGGTTCTTCTCGCAGCAGTTCCTCCTCTTTCTCTCCATCCAGTTGTTTTGTCTTATGGCTGTTCTCAGAGCTCTGAAGCAGTCAGGACCGGGAGAGAGAGGGAATCCCATGAAAAAAAGAGCATTTTATCTTATTTTAATAACTACCATGAACATGACGATGATATATATGCCATTTACTGTTTCCGGATTCGTTTACGTGCTGACACAACACAATTTTGATGAACCTTTGTCTGTTGGTATTATTTGTTTTATTCTGGGTGGTTTTGTTCAGCCTGTTCTTTATCTTCACCGTGCTGGAAAACCCTCCTGTCTTTGTTCCCCATAAAACCTGCAATTGTAATATTTTACAAAATCAGATTGCTTATTATTTTTCTGTTCGATAACTTTAATTTAATGGGATGGGAATATGCCAGGACATGTTAGTATGTTCATTCAGCGCTCTGTGTATTTTGAGAGATCCTTAATGAATTACAACTTTCACTTATTTATAGATTAAATTGGATTTTTTTTGAGTAACTTTTCTTTGAACACTAAAAATACAGATAGAGTACATTCAGGGAAATAAAAAAAGATGTATAATAATAATTGTCTATCTATACAATGTTTTGATTGCCAGACTAACCATTTGCATACCAGGTGTTTAAAATGTTCCAACTCTGAAGTCAGTTTTGGATTTATAAACATGATATGGGCAGACTGATAATCAAAATTTAAATTACTCAGCTATTAATCTGAGCTTTATTTGCTTTTACGTATCTGGTGATTTATATGATATGTAGCAGATGAAATCATGCACATATATTTTTGCTGTGAAGTCAGTCTAGAAAACACAGCACACATTTATACACATCCAGAGAGACTGGACATTTTCAGGTGATAAACTCTTATAATCAATATAAATAGGATAACTTTATTGTTATTATAATCTATAATCTTATTATTAATAATAAAGTAATATCAAATTTGGAAAGAATTTAAAATTGAAGTGTTTTGGCCATTGACCATTTTACTAAATTACAACAGCACTACACTTAATTCAACTTCATTGTGCTTGAGAGTCAGAGATGGGTAATATAATGAGTGTTTTGATTCATGTATGTGTTCAATGAAAGTTGAGATTTCTGTGCTAAAGTTCTTCTTTATCTGCACCGGAATGGAAAACTCTCTTGCCCCTGCTTTCCATAAAACATTCAATTGTTTATTTTATTACATTACCAGAACCAAACCTTATTTTGATTTTAGCATTTATTTTGGGATGGAAGAACTGTAAATTATTATTTTTTTTCATTTACAACTAATTTTCTCTTTCTTGTATATTAGCATTTATGATACCAGGACATGTTAGTATGTTCCTCTGTCATTCAGTTTTCTGTTTTTTCAGAGTGATCCACCCCATTACTTATTCAATTCTTGACTTTCTCACATTCATATTAACTGTATTCCATGTGTTTATTAGACAGACCAGTCTGTCATTTGTTTATCTAATAAAACTCTTCATCAATGACATTGTCACCTTAAATGGAGAGATTCTTGCATTAAACATTACTTTAGCCATATGACAATTTCAATATTTTACCCACATATCTAAATTTCAAGATTATTTTATATTATTGCATTGCATTTTTTTTTAGACTAATTAAGTCTTAAGTTGCTTAAGTTGCTGCGTTCAAAATAAGCCATCAAGCTGAAGGAGGTTTTTTAAAAAACTGGTGGTATGTGCTAGTTAATTGAGTAATCCCCCACAGGGCCGTCCTTAGCTGACGCGGGGCCTTAAAAAACTGGTGGTATGTGCTAGTTAATTGAGTAATCCCCCACAGGGCCGTCCTTAGCTGACGCGGGGCCCAGTGCGAGGTAGGGAGCGGGTCCCCCCCTCGGTTCATTCGCGATCGCGTTCCGGGGCCTCGTGCGACCGCACCAGTTACAACCCTGATCCACCACTGGTGATAATTTACATATTTACATATTTCATATCATTTGTACATACTACAGATGTAGTAACAATACAAAGCAAATCGTGAACTTCTCATGTTAGTCAAATGCATAAAATATCCCTTGTTTAACCATTTCAAATCCAAATCCAGTTCGTTCCAGTGTTTACTCAATATTTATTGAATATTTTTTTGTTCACTTTAAATATTTGCATATGTTATGTTTTATTTGACGTGTAGATTAAGTGAAATCATGCACATATATTCTTGTGGCAGCAGTCAAGTCAGTCTACAAACCACAGAACAGAGATTTACAGGACCATGCAGAGAGACTGGACATTCACTCTTCAGGTGACACATTTTCTGTATGAATGTAGACTGTACAAGTAAACTCTAGACTCAGTGTTCAGGTTATTTGAACTGGAATGTATTATTATTATTTTTTACTTCAGATCTTACTGTTTTTGTTTGTTTTGACTTTGTATCACTCAATCTGTATATGTGAAGTTTGATACCGCTTGAGAGTCATAAATGGGTATCAAAGTGAACATTTTATATTGCATTCATCATAAGCATCATCATCAGCTTGCCCTGCCAGCGTTAATATAGTCAGATAATTGCTCAGATCAAATCAGTTGCTATATGTTGAAAACTGATTTGGGAAAAGGTGATCATTATGTTTAAAGTGATTGTTCAAGCAAAAATGAAAATTACGTCATCATATTCTTCAGCAGTGAAACACAAAATATAGACATTTTGAAGAATGTTGGAGTCCAAACAACACTGATCTGTTTGACTATCATTATATGAAAAAATAAAACACAAAGACATTTTTCAAAATATATTTTGTTCCACAGAAAATAGGCAGTCATACATGTTTGGAATGACATTAGGGTGAGTAAATGATGATAGAGTTTTCATTTTTGGTTTAACTATTCATTTAAACTACTGTGAAAATCCAGCCTTATCCTGTATATATATTTTTTCTTCATATAACTTTTACATTTTCTGTGAGCTTTTCAGCTGAAGGTGCAAATAAGGAGATGGATAACTCTACAGTGAACTACACCACATTTGGAGCATCTACAAACTCCACAACTCTTTACTTGGGGCTACTGAACATTCTGGACATTTTCAATTTTCTGTTTGGTCTTCCTACACACTCCTATGTTTTATGGCTCATCACAGGAACAGGAAGTGGAGTTACAGAGTTATCAGAGTTCTTCATCCTCAATCTCTCTGTTTGTGAATCTGAATTCTTTGCTCTCTCTAATTGATTATTGTCCAATTCTCAAGACAATAACTGAATGTTTAATAGGTCTAGGCATCACTGGTCGTCCTCTGTTTCAGTGTCTGATCTGTGTTGAGCGTTACCTGGCAGTGGTTCATCTTGTAACCTTTCTGAAGTACAAACCTCTCAGATATAGAGTGATCTGCTTCACTGATAATCACTCTTGGCTCCAGTTTATGCTGCATGTTTATTTTAGGCTTGTTTTATTTTTATACATGTTTCTTCTCGCTGCAGTTCCTCCTCTTCGTCTCCATCCAGTTGTTTTGTCTTGTGGCTGTTCTCAGAGCTCTGAAGCAGTCAGGACCAGGAGAGAGAAAGAGAGAGGAGGAAAACCACATGAAGAGAAGAGCGTTTTATATCATTCTAGTAACTACTGTGAACATGTTTGTTCTCTGTATGCCATTTACCGTCTCAGGATTGTTTTTCATTCTAAGTCAAAAGTATATTCTGAAACTTTTTACTGTTGGATTATTTTGTTTTATTTTGGCTGGTTTTATTCAGCCAGTTCTTTATCTGAACCGGGCTTGAAAACTCTCCTGTCTTCACTTTCCATAAATCATGAAGTTGTTTAGTTTTTACATCTTACTAAACCACCTCAAAGACTTCTTAGCCATAAGGTTCTGGGTAACACTTTATTTTGATAGTTCACTTTAGACATTCAACTACCTATAAATAACTTTGCAACTACATGTGTCAACTGCAATCATTAAGAATTAGATCTACTAACTTTAGTTTGATGGTCGCTCAACAGACGTTCTACTTTTTTTGTTGTACTTTTTGTCTCCCTTTTGTTGCAAAGTAGTGTGGTTGTTTGGGTTATTGTAGCCATTCTGGGCCTGGAGATGGGGTTTTCTCTGCTGTTGCACATTCATTCACCACCAACCATATATTTCTGTTGCGATGCTCCCCTAGACTAATTGGGACCGTCACAGTGATATTTATTTATTTATTTAGCAGTAAATTGCTTCATCAATATCCATATTTTTGATGCTTGTCAGGAGATTATTTCATTGGAACTGAAATTTCATCATAACATCATTTCATCATGTATGGGAAAAGCAAGCCTTCCCTTTTCAGATCGATCATTAAATATCTGATAGAATGCGTTTGTGTGACTCTCTGCATGTATATTTAAAGAGATACACCATCACAAACAAACTTACAGTTGTACATTTGATTGTTCCACATAAACTTAGATTTAGTTTGCTGCCAATCTGCTGATTGCTGCAAGTCTGTCATTTTTTATTTAGTAGAAAAATCAGCATTGACCTGCTGTAGCTTTTTCATATACTGTTGTTGTTGCCCTTAGTATTGATACTAAGATAGTATTGATTATATGTGAGTCAGTTAAATGTTGTGTAGACATGTGCATTGATTAACGATTTTAAATTCAAGTCAGTCAGTATTACTCCATTCAAATGTTTAGTAAGATATATGACTGTCTTTTTGAACCTTATGTTTAATTAATATATTTGAATATGTGATGATTTATGCAATGAGGCAGAACTCATGCACATATATGCTTGTGACAGTTGTGAAGTCTACAAAACACAGCACAGATTTATACACATTCAGAGCGACTGGACATGCACTCTTCAGGTGATAAAACTCCACTTATTCACTAATTCAAGAGATTATTAGATTTATATGAATGTAGACACTAGATACTAGAATTGGGGCTTTTAGAAGTGTATCATACACTCTTAAAAATAAAGGTGTAAAAATCAAGCTATGCCACAGAAGAACCATTTTTGGTTCCACAAAGAACCATTCAGTCAAAGGTTCTGTAAAGAACCATCGCTTTCTTACCTTTTTATAATCTGAAGAAAACTTCTTTCGCCACAAATAACCTTTTGAGAAACAGAAAGGTTCTTCAGATGTTAAATGGTTCTTTATGGAACCATTTAGACAAAAAGGTTCTTCTATGGCATCGATGTGAAGAATATTTTAAGGACCTTTATTTTTAAGAGTGTAGAAGACATTTAAAATGTACCTTTAAATCTTGTATCTTTGACTTCTTTTCACACAGTCTGAATTATGTGAAGTTTGTTCATTTAATAGTGATAAAACAAGAATATATAAAAGCAAAAAAGATATAATGGGACTTATTCCTGAGATTGACCATTTTACTAAACTTTACTGTATTCAACTTCACTCAACTTATTTTGAGACTGTTTGTGCTTGAGATGAGTATCATGTTGAGCATTTTATGTTGTGTTCACCATAAGCAGTTCTAAAATTGGTTTGAAAAGCTATTCTGTTCTGTTAAAATGGGACAGCAGCTATGCCTTCTGATGAGATACTTTCAACATGAAGATGCAAAAGCTGTCAGTGGGGTGGTAATCTTTCAAAAGGTACTAATATGTATACTTTAGGTAAGTACTTTTTAAGTACTAATATGCATCATTTTTAGGGGTAAATAAGGTACAAAAGTGTACCATTTGAAAAGGTACTGCACCAGGGACAGCTTTTGTAACTTTTTATTTATTTTTTTGAGAATGTAGGACCCCAGATTTTATGTATGCACTCTATATTATCAGAGACTTTAAATTAATTGACTAATTATTTTTGGGTCCCACTTTATATTAAGTGGCCTTAACTACTATGTACTTACATTTAAATTAATCATTTGGTACAATGCACTTATTGTGTACATACATGTTTTTAAATTGTACATAATTTTTTAAAATACCTGCATGTAATTACACATGTAATTAATTTCTGTAATTACATTTACAATTACACTGTTGACCCATCCCTTACACCTTAACCCACCCTTAAACCTACCCATACCACCAAACCTGTCCCTAACCTTACCCGTATCCCACCTCAATAGCAGCAAAAGTGTTTTGCAATACAATATGAACACAATAAGTACATTGGACTTAATTTTTGATGCAAGTGCATAGTTGTTATGGCCACTTAATATAAAGTGGGACAATTTTTTGTATAACACGTTTCTCCAAAAATGAATAAACGTCTCTAGGTTACGTATGTAACCATGGTTCCCCGAGGGAACGAGACGCTGCGTCGAGTTGCTTTGGGAACGCCCTTGCGTGACCGCGTTCTGAAGCACGTGTCAAATCCGTCCAATGGAGCAGCGAGAAGTCACGAGCAGGGTGACGTAAGCACCAGAAAACATACAAGCACATCCGGCCGGGCGCAAACCAGCTTCGATGAAGTAGCTCCTGCAGGGATGCAGGGAGTATGGCACAGAGACGCAGCGTCTCGTTCCCTCGGGTAACCATGGTTACATACGTAACCTAGAAACGTTCCCCTTCATGAACTCGACAGGCTTCGTCGATTCGCTTGTGTAACGAGAATACCCCCTGCCCATACTCACCAAGTCCCTGCCGTGTGTTTATCCTATGAGCACACACGAAGAGAGAACTTTGGACCTGGGTAGAACCATTCTAGGTTGTAAAAGCGAAAAAGTGTGTGTAAGGACCAGCCCGCCACAGCACATGTCCCTGCAAGTCCACACCGAAGCTGATCCTTGGGAGCCGCCCTACTCCTGTCAAAAAAAAACAAAAAATATTTGCGCTCTGACCCCCATAGGTGACGGGATGCCAGAGGACTCGTAGGCTAGTGAGATGTCCTCGACCACCCACCTACCCATAGTCTTCTTGGTCGCTGGAAATCCCTTCTTTGGTGGACCAAACCAAACAAAAAGTTGATCTGCCTTATGCCACGGGGCAGCTTTGTGTGCGTAAGCGTCCAGTGCTCGAGCTGGACAGAGCAGATTAAGCCTTTCTTGGCCTACTTCCTGGTACGGAGGAGGACAGAATTCCTGAAGTACTATGGGCCCTGGTGAATAAGTGGGCACCTTAGGGACATACCCGTCCCTCGGGTAAGGAATGCCCTAACCATGCCTGGAGCGAACTCCAGGCACGAAACAGAGAGTGTCTGAAGATCCCCGATCCTTTTAAGTGAGGAAAAAGCGAGGAGAAAGATAGTCTTGAGTGTCAGCAACTGACTGAAACTTCCTCTATGGGTTCAAAGGGGCATTGCATAAGCCCTCCAGAACCACAGCCAGGTCCCATGAGGGCACCTTAGTGCACTGTACCGGCCTCAGCCTCAGGGTGCCACGGAGGAAACGAGTGGCAAGTGGGTGTCTTCCCAATGATTGACCACCCAGAAGGGCGTGGTAAGCAGTTAAGGCCGCCACGTATACCTTCAGAGTGGAGGGAGATAACCCTGCGGAGAATCGATCCTGCAGAAACTCCAGTACTGTACCAATTGGGCAGTTGACTGGTTCCTGCAGTCGCTGTCCGCACCATGAAGCGCAAAGTTTCCACTTCAAGGCATACTGTTTCCTAGTGGCTGGAGCTCTGGACTGGAGTATAGTCTCAAGAACCTCAGTTGAGAGACCAGATGCTAGGAGCTGTGCCCCCTCAGGGGCCATGCCCACAGCTTCCATAACTCCGGGCGGGGGTGGAGAATGGCGCCCCCCACCTGAGAGAGGAGGTCCCTCCTGATCGGAATCTCCAGCGGAGAGCCGTCGAGGAAGGACACCAAGTCCGAGAACCAGCTTGTACAAGGGGCGCGAACGCAGACCCCCCTGCCGATTGATGTAGGAGACCACCGATGTTTTGTCAGTGCGGACAAGCACATGATGCCCCCTTAGGTCCTAGAAGGAAGTGTGTCAGAGCCCGAAACACGGCCAGCATTCCCCGGCAGTTGATGTGCCAAAAGAGATGATGGCCTTCCCACAGACGCAGACCACTCATGACAGCTCCCCAGCCCGTGAGAGAGGCATCCATCGTTAGCCTTACGCGACAACAAGGAGCCCCTAACATCGGGCCTTGAGACAGGAACCAACGTTTCTTCCACATGTCTAAGGCACGTAAGCATCGCCGTGTGACCTTGATCATGCAAAGCGGATTCCCCCTCGGGGAAAATCTCTTGGTTCTGATCCACCACTGCAAGGGTCTCATGTACAAAAGTTATCACGTTGGACGCCGCTGCCATCAGCCCAACAGCCTCAGAAACTGTTTGACAGTGAGTGACTGGCCTTCTCTTACTCTCGTGACTGTCGTGAGGATTGACTCGATTCGAGCAGGAGACAGACGTGCCTGCATCGAGGTTGAGTCCCACACCACGCCTAAATAAGTGGTTCTCTGTAGTGGAGAAAGAACACTCTTTTTGGCGTTTAGTCTTAACCCCAGCTCTTTCATATGGGTGAGAACGACATCTCAATGCCGAACCACCATCTGCTCCGATTTAGCTATTATCAACCAATCGTCTATATAATTCAGTATGCGGATGCTCTGTAGTTGCAGTGGAGCTAGAGCAGCATCCACACACTTTGTGAATGTGCGGGGTGAGAGTGACAGGCCGAATGGAAGAACTCTATATTGGTATGCTTCGCCCCCGAAAGCAACCTCAGGAACTTCCAGTGTTGAGGGAGGATGGAACATGGAAATAAGCGTCTCTGAGATCTAGCGTAACAAACCAGTCCTCGGACTGGATCTGAGATACTATCTGCTTATAGTGAGCATCTTGAACCGAAGCCGTTTTGATAGCGCGGTTCAGAAGATGGAGATCTAAGATCGGACGCAACCCCCCAGCCTTCTTCGGAACGATGAAGTAACGGATGTAGAACCCGGACGCTCTCTCGAGAGAGGAGGAACACGTTCTATGGCCCCTTTCCTCAAGAGAGTATCTACTTCTTGCTCCATTACCAGAGCCTGCTCGGGGGCCCACTAGTGTGGGGATGACCCCGTTGAAACGAGGCGGACGAGAACCGAACTGGATTCTGTCACCTTTCTCTACAATCTGCAGGACCCATTTTGAGATATTTGGTAGAATTTTCCACGCTACCAGAAAATCTCCTAAGGGAACCAGCCTCTCGAGGCTGGCATCTGGTATTATTAGAGGAGCCAGTTTGGTGCCCTGAAGCGGATGACTGGCAGGGAACGACCGACCTGACTGTTGTAGCACCCTCACTTGAGGGGGCGAGCTCTCCCGTGCCATAGCGTTGCCGGGCGCAGCTGGGAATTTCGCTCGTCGGAGCTCACTGAGCCCTGAAGCACCGAGGTGGCAGGGGTATCAGTGAACCTCCATGAGGGCACTGAGGGAACAACCGACCCGACTGCTGTAGCACCCTCACTTGAGGGGGCGAGCTCTCCCGTGCCGTACCATTGCCGGGCGACAGCTGGGAACTTCGCTCGTCAGAGCTCACTGAACCCTGAAGCACCGAGAGGTGGCAGGGGTATCAATGAACCCCCATGAGGGCACTGAAGGAACAACCGACCTGACTGCTGTAGCACCCTCACTTGAAGGGGCGAGCTCTCCCGTGCCGTACCCGTTGCCGGGCGCAGCGTTATTTCCGCTCGCTGGAGACTGCTGTGCCCTGAAGCACCGTGGGTGGCAGGGGTATCAATAAGCCTCTGTGAGGGCATTGAGGAGGATTGGGCACCGTATACTGAGGTGTTATCCTTTCCTCCCCAGGTGGGGCTACCCTCATGGACCTGACAATGGTAGGACCATTTCGCGGAGGTCCTCTTAGACAAATAACGGTCAGCAGATCCATTTTCGGTCTAGAAGACCCCAACTAAGAGCATCGCCCCAACCCCCGATCTTTCTGTGGAGCGGTGCGGGTTGCAACGCTCTGTTTTTAAGACTGGCAATATGAGGAGCTTTCATGACTCCTGTTTTTGGGACTGGCGATATGAGGAGCTTTATGACCCCTGAGCAGGTCAGCCTGGTATGCTTGTAACACTGCCATGGTGTGCAAACATGCGCCAGCCTGACCTACCGCCATATAAGCTTTCCCAGCCAGACTCGATGTAAGCCTAACGGGCTTGGTGGGAAGCTTCGGGGCCTTCAGGTATGATGCTGAGGATGGGGAGAGATAGCGCGAAAGCGTCTGCTCCACCACTGGCCTCGCCCCATATACCTTATCATTCAGCCCCATGATGTTTTTTTGAATAATTCGAGACTGTGGGGCTGTTATACGGGATGAGTACGGTTTCTCCCATGATCTTGGCACTCAGCATGGAGATCGGGGAAACCGGAATGCCCCCGTCGTGAAGGCTGAGAGAGAGAGCTGCGGATCTAGCGGGTGAGGACCGAGAAAAGGACGAGCCCGTCTCGGATCCCTCCACTAAATCCACCCGCGATCCCCACGATAACAGTCTGCGCTGTGCCTCGGCAACTGCGGGATCGCGAGCCTGGCCGCTCTCTTCAAACGCAGCCAGGTGAGAGCGGAGTGTGCGCAGCGAGAGCTCGCAGTGATGCCAATCAGCTGCTCGAAAGCTGACCGTACATGCTCCGCTCCTAAACAAACAACACAAAGATCGTGTGTATCCCCCCCCGCTGCCAATATCATTTTGCATGGAGAAACACAGCGTTTGGTAATGCCGTTTTCGTCGCTCGTGTGCCATAGTCTCTTCTCATAGTTTTTATATATATGAGTCTGCTTTTGGCGGACTACGCCACACCATACCAGTAAATAGACAGACACTATATCCACAGATAACTACCTGAAGGCGCAAGTTGGCTTTGTCAGCGCCCGGGCCATGTAGTGCGCTTTTATGCCTTTCTGGTTGACTTATCGTCACCTTTCCATGCTCCCCCTTCGGACGTCGTCGCCTGGGCTTCCATTGGACGAACTTGACACATCTTCAGAACGCGCAGTCACGTCATGTTTTTCCCCCAAAGCGACTTGACGCAGCTCGAGTTCCTGAAGGGGAAACTGTATTGTGTACGAACTTGAGGACACCATTTTTTGGTGATGTACAAATCATGCTGTAAAATCTTTCATAATAGCTTTGAAACTACATGCAAATTTAGGTTCATGTATTGTCCACTTTGGTACCCTTTGTTGTCTTTTTCTTGATAGAATGGCCTACATTTTCCTGTGAGATTTTTGGCCAGCCCTCCTATAGCATCTCGCAACTGCAAACGAGCTTCAAATAACTGTACAGATAACTTCATACCTGAATCATCTACATTATCCACAACTCAACACATTGGGCTGCTAAAAATTTTGGATCTTTTTCTGCACAGCTTCAATTTCCTGTTCGGTTTTCCTACACACTCCTATGTTATATGGCTCATCATCACAGGAACAGGAAGTGGAGTTGCATCAGAATTCTTCATCCTCAATCTCTCTGTTTGTGAGATGGCCAACTGTGTGAACATTTTTCTCCATGTACTTGATCACTGGTTTTCAAGTCTCAAGACATTAAAATATTTAGTATTAGGACTTTTCATTACTGGCCGTCCTCTGTTTCAGTGTCTGATGTGTGTTGAGCGTTACCTGGCAGTGGTTCATCCTGTAATCTTTCTGAAGTACAAACCTCTCAGCTATAGAGTGATCTGTTGCACTGTGGTCTGGATATTCACTCTTGGCATCTGTTTGTGCTGCTTGTTTACTATGGTCTCATGTAACTTCTATATTTATGTATGCTGCTTCTCAGTGCAGTTCCTCCTCTTCCTTTGCATCCAGTTGTTTTGTCTTGTGGCTGTTCTCAGAGCTCTAAAGCAGTCAGGACCAGGAGAGAGAGGGAGAGAGAGAGAGGAGAAAAACCACATAAAGAGCAGAGCATTTTATCTGATTCTGATAACTACTGCGAGCATGATTATCACATATGTGCCATATACTGTCTCAGGACTACATTCCATTCTGACTCAAGGTTATTTTCAGGTACCTTTTACTGTTGCTTTTTTTTGTTATACACTGGCTGGTTTTGTTCAGCCTGTTCTTTATCTGAACCGGGTGGGAAAACTCTCCTGTTTTTTTTTTTATTGTTTTAAATAAAGCAATCCTTTTTTTCCAAAATGAATTTTATTGCGTTAGATTAAATGACACCAGAATATGTTAATATATTTAATGAAGCTTCACATGTAGCTTCTGTGCTGTATTTACAGTGTAAAGTGGCTCAGATCATAGTGTGTCTCTGTCATTCACTGTTTATTTAGAGCTACACAACCATAAACTGACTAATAGCTGTACATTTGATTGTTCTTTTTTTTCATAAATATTACATTTGTTCTGAGTGTGTTGATCAGATATGGTTATTATAAATGTAAATGAAATGAAATCTTAAATGACTAAATCTTGTTTTCTTTTTTTCAATTTCAATCAAATTGATCTTGAAAATTGATCCCTCTTGAATGCAAACAAGACAGACAAATTATGGTGTGATTTAACTGTTATATATGATTTGTCTGTAAACACATACATGAATATAATAAAATTATCCATGGAAAAGAAACTGTCGGCAGTCTCAGTGAGTTTGATTCATACAATGCTAGTTCTCGCTGATTATAACAACCTGGATTATGATGCAATGAGCAGTTAAACAGTTTCCTCATCATAATGGATTAGTCAGTATGAGCCAGTTTAATGTATTTTGATATATTTTTCATTTGGATAATGATATAAGCAGCACTGCTGTAGTTCATAACACTCTAACACAAAAACGTCACTTTTTTAGTTACATGAAATTAGTTACAAGGTTACTGACTAGCACTTGGAGAAAGGAAAGCATTTCCCCGGTCCTAGCATCTCTTCACTGGTTACCGGTGCAAGGACCCATTTTAAGATATTATTATTTGTTTTTAAAGTGTTAAATGGGGTATCACCATCATATTATTTTACATATTATTATACATATTATTTGTTTATGTACAACTCTTTGGTAGACACTAGTTGTTTTTAAATGTGCTATATAAATAAATTGACCTTGACCTTTCATTATATCATGTAGAGGCTGTAGATTTGTGTTTATTATAAATAAAGTGTTGTATAAGTTCAAAAATTTGTGACGGTTACATTGCTTCTTGCACGTTTTGCGGACGTTCCAATGTGAAATGCCCACTGAGTGGCACTGACTAGAATACGTGGCCGAGAGAGCTTCAACGCAGCTGGCAACTTAAGAAATCAAACACATGCACATGGCAGAGAAAACAAACGCATCAATTAAGAAAACATCATTCATTGCAGCTTACAAACACATGCTCTGCAAATCTCAAACCATGCAAATGAAGAAAGCCCGCTGCAAATCCTCACAACACATGCAAATGAAGAAACACGCTGCAAATCCTCACAGCACATGCAAATGAAGAAACGCTCTGCAAATCCTCACAGCACATGCAAATGAAGAAACGCTCTGCAAATCCTCACAGCACATGCAAATTAAGAAACGCGCTGCAAATCCTCACAGCACATGTAAATGAAGAAACGCACTGCAAATCCTCACAACACATGCAAAAAAAAAAACGCGCTGCAAATCCTCACAACACAAGCAAATGAAGAAACACTGCAAATCCTCACAACACATGCAAATGAAGAAACGCTGCAATCCTCACAACACATGCAAGTGAAGAAACGCGCTGCAAATAGCACGAACCACAACAAATGTTTCAAGTACCCCACAAGTGACTGGACGCCGCGGCGGGATTTGTGTTGTGCCGCTGGCTTTTTTGTTTTTTTTTTTTTTTTTTGTTTTTTTTTTTTTTTTGAGTTTCTGCTAGTGATTCCTTTTAAAAAAAAAATTTTTATTATTGAAGATATAACATTCACAGGGAATACAGTCATAGCAATAAATTACATACACAACCAAAATACAAAACAATAAATATAAAGAATAATAAAAATGAAATATAAACAGAACAAAAACAAATAAATTAAAAGTTAAACATCTTTTCTTTTTTTAAATGAATAAATCATAAATAAATTAAAATAATAACTTAAATGGAAAATTACACATTAAATGTCAACTTCAAAGAATACACAGGAGGTCACCCTTACATCAAAGTCAATATTTTTCCATAAACACAGTAGTTTTAACAGCTTTCTTATTAAGTGATGAGCAGAGAGATTCATAAAATCATTTCAAATCAATACAAAAAATCCTAAAATTGGGCATACAATTTGTGCAGTGGCTATTGGTCAGTGGAGTTGTCGGTGAACTGAAAGGTGAGTGTTTTTTGTTTATTTTAACACCCGGATTGCATGATTCCTTTGTCTTTTAGATATTACTAGCCGAAATAATCTGCCGAATTACACGAGTAACTGTGAAACGTAATATAAGATGGCTAACTTAATTAAATATTCTCAACTAAATATCATTTCAAGGTTAATGAAATCTGCAATGCTTCATTAATTGTTAAAACCAGGTCAAAATAAATTGCAAATTGACAGTAAGAATGATATTGAAAATTATTATTTAATCAGGGCCTTTTAGTAGGCTAATGAAAGAAAGGACAAGGGAATACAATACAACGTGCAAACTTCAGTCAGCTTGTTTTTGTTTTGTTTGATGACACCTGGTCATCACCCGCCGTTCTAGGGGCATTCTCTACGACAAAGCTTACATCTCACCCACATGAACTGCAAAATCTTAGCAAAGTCGGCCATTGGAATCCACAGAAAGGGCAATACATTTTGATCCGAAAAACAAAAACAAGTTGACTGAAGTTTGCAAGTTGTATTTGTATTCCATTGTCCTTTCTTTCATAAGCCTAGAATATTTAATTAAGTTAGCCATCTTATATAACGTTTCACAGCTCCATCGTAGTACTTCTTCATATTAGTAGGCTAATACATATCTAAAACAAAGAATCATGCAATCAGTGTAAAATAAACAAAGAAACCTCACCCTTTCATTTTCACCGAGCAACTCCCTGACCAAGTAGACCACTGGCACAAATTTTAGTGCCCAATTTAGGATTTTTTGTATTGATTTTAATTATTTTCATGAATCCTCTGCTCAATCACTTAATAAAGAAGCTGTTAAAACACTAGAATTGATGGATAAAATATTGACTTTGATGTAAGGGTTTCCTCCTGTGTATTCTTTGAAGTTGACATTTAATGTGTAATTTTCCATTTAAGTTATTATTTTAATTTATTTATGATTTATTCATTTAAAAAAAGAAAAGATGTTTAACTTTTTATTTAATTGTTTTTGTTCTGTTTATATTTCATTTTATTATTCTTTATATTTATTGTTTTATATTCTGGTTGTGTATGTAATTTATTGCTATGACTGTATCCGTGTGAATGTTATAAATCTTCAATAAAAAAAAAAAAAATAAAAAATAGGAACACTAGCGGAACGAGCAAAAAAAAAAAAAAAAAAAAAAAAAAAAAAAAGCCACTGCACAAAACAAATACCAGCCGGGTCCGTCACTTTTTTGGGTCCCCTTGAAACATTTCCGTTGTGGTTCGTGCTATTTGCAGCGCGTTTCTTCATTTGCATGTGTTGTGAGGATTTGCAGCGTTTCTTCCTTTGCATGTGTTGTGAGGATTTGCAGCGGTTGTTGTCAACCTGATGAGATGTTTTCTATAATTGTGCTGGTGTTTTTTCCAATTTGCATGTGTTTTCTTAAGTTGCAGCGTGTTGAGCTCTCTCGGCCACCGTACTAGAAGCTAGTTGAACGGGACTGTGGAGACGTTTTATGCCAGTTCAGTAATTATATATTGAGATTCAAGATTGTTTTAAATTTTTAGTTTGTCCAGTGAGACCAGGTTGCAGCTTCCACATTGAACTGAAATGCTTTGTATTTTATTCCTGTTTGTACAGATAATATATTTTCATAAATATTTGCATGTCTGATGTTTTATGTGAAGTGTATGAAATCATGCACATATATTCTTATGACCGCTTCAAAGTCGCAAAAAAAAACACAGCACAGAAATAATATAGCATATCTGATGTTTTATGTGATGTATAGTGTAGCAGATGAAGTCATTCACATATATTCTTTTGGCAGCTATGAATTCAGTCTACAAAACTGCACTGAGATTTGTATATCCAAAAACTGGGCATTCACTCTTCAGGTGATCAACTTTTGATACATTTTCTTGCTTTCGGGTTAATAATATTAAACATTTTGTTGTGTTTATTGTATAATGACTATGGGAATGTAAGATGGTTCTACTTTTAAATAAAAAGAGGGCTGAATTTAAAAATGTGGTAAGAATATGTATAGGTTGAGGAAAATATAATAGAAACTGAATAGAATTTTAGTGCTGATATAGACTAAGTACTTTATTTGAATTCTTAGAGCCATTTCATGTTCTGAATTAATTTAATATTGGGTTGCATTTCATTAATGTTATTTGGATGTGAAACGACTTGCATTCCCCTGACTTTCTGAAATGTGAGATATTCTTTTGTATTCCTACAAACACGCACAGAGATTTATATATATATATATATATATATCCGATTGAAACTGGGCATTCCCCTGTTTCAGGTGATCAACTTTAGATTAATTTCCGTGCTTTCAGCTTACCAATATTCAACATCAGAAATTTTTGTTGTGTTTACTGGATAAAGTCTATGAGAAAGTAAGATGGTTCTATTTTAAATAAAACATGGCTGATATAAAATTTATTGAATGAATTGATTGGATTGCATTTATTTTATGTTATTTGGATGTGAAGGTGACTTGTATTCAAATTACTTGGCTGTAAATGTTAAATATTTAATATTGGAATTTTGTGGAATTGCACGCTGTTTGAAAAGTAACATTGGTTTGTTTAATACAGTCTGAATGTTCTCTTCTTGTTTTCTATTGATCACAAATGTATTTATATATTTCTTGAGGTTTTGAGCTGAGAAGACAAAAACAGAGGAGATGAACAATTCTACAATGAACTTCACCACACCTGAAACAACTACAAACTACATAACTGAGTTGATCGGGCTATTGGAAAGTCTGGACATTTGTATGTACAGCATCAATTTCCTGTTTGGTCTTCCTACACACTCCTACATTATGTGGCTCATCATCACAGGAGCAGGAAGTGGAGTTGCATTAGAGTTCTTCATTCTCAATCTCTCTGAGATTGGTAACTCTTTGAATAGTTTGTTCTGAATACTTGTTATATTTATTTGGTTTTCACACCTCACAACATTAGAGTTTTTGACAGAATTATAGGCAACACTGTTGCCTGGATAATCACACTTGGCTCCTGTTTGTGCTGCATGTTTGCAACAGAGCATTTTAATGTTCATATTTCCATATACTTCTACTCGATTTAGTTCCTTCTCTTCCTCTCCATTCAGTTGTTCTGTTGTGTGGCTGTTCTCAGAGCTCTGAAGCGGTCAGGACCAGGAGAGAGAGGAGAAAAACCACATGAAGAGAAGAGAGTTATATTTTTGTGAGCCTATTAAAGTTAAGGGTCAGTTAATACATGTTTAAATGTTGCTTGGTGAACAAGTCAAGATCAAATGTAATCGTAGGCAATCAGATTAAATTATAAAATATATACATAAAATTTGAACACATTGTAATAGAACACAATTTGATATTCTTCTAAAGACAAGTAGAGCTTCTTCATTACACAATCAGTTTTTTTAATGTCTTTAATCCTTTCATTTTATCACATAAGAGGCTGAGAAATTGTAGTTTTATTGTAAATAAAGTGTTGTATGAGTTCAAAATTTTGTGACTGTTATTTTGCTTCTTACATGTTTTGCAGATGTTCCAATGTGAACTGTCTACTAAGTGGCACTAAAAGCGAGTTCAATATTCTCTGAAACATGAACGGGACTGTGGTGACGTTTTTTCCAAGTTCAGAAATGAAATGTGATTGATTCATTCATTCATTCATTCATTCATTAAATCATTCATTAATTCATCCGTTACTGTTTTCCCAATCAACCATTTTTTTTAACAATATTTATAACAATAGTAATTCTTTTCAGTTTGTCCAGTGATAGCAGGTTGCAGCTTCCACATCAAACTAAAATGTTTTTTTTTATTCCTGTTTATACAGATAAGGTATAATATTTGCATATCTGATTTTATCACAGTTCGTAGTCACGGGAAGAAGGAGGCGGGAACCGGCGAACATTTAAACAAAACTTTAATAATAAAATAAACACAAAATAGCACGACAGCCCTTCGAGGACGATTGTCGCGCACAAACAGAACCAAAACACAAAATAAAATCCAGGCCTGGTCCTCTCTCTCGTCCAACACTGTCGTCACTCCTCCTTTTATCCTTCCGTAGCTCCTCTGTGGGACTCGAGACCAGTGAGTGGCGCAAGTGTCGCGCATTATCATTTACTCCACCGGCCTCACTCCATTCCCACGGCTCTCGGCCCCGCCCCACTCGTCACAACTAATATTTATGCATGATTTGTAGCAGATGAAGTCATGCACATATATTCTTATGACAGCTTCAAGGTCAGTCTACAAAACACAGCACAGAAATGCATATACTTCCAGAGAGACTGGACATTCACTCTTCAGGTGACAAACGTTAATAATTCCTTGCTTTCAACTCATTAATATTCCATTTTGCTGTGAATATGATGTATTGTATAAGGTTTATAGCCTGTAAGATTGGAGCATGTTTATGTTATGTAAGAGTGTAGTAACAGATGAAGTCTGCACATTCTTGTGGCAGCTGTGAATCAGGTCTACAACACCAGCACAGAGATTTATATATAAAATTATATTATAATCATACTATAATCTATATATCTATATATATATAGTATATATATATATATATAAATTATATATATATATATAACTATATATATATATATATACACACAAAACTTGGGCATTCACTGTTCAGGTGATCAACTTTTGATTAATTTTCGTGCTTTCAGCTTACTAATATTCAACATTTTTGTTGTGTTTACTGGATAAAGTCTATGAGAAAGTAAGATGGTTCTATTTTAAATAAAACATGGCTGATATAGAATTTATAGAATTAATTGATTGGATTGCATTTATTTTATGTTATTTGGATGTGAAGTGACTTGTATTAAAATTACTTGGCTGTAAATGTTAAATATTTAATATTGGAATTTTGTGGAATTGCACACTGTTTTAAAAAAGTAACATTGGTTTGTTTAATACAGTCTGAATGTTCTCTTCTTGTTTTCTATTGATCACAGATGCTTTATATATTTCTTGAGGTTTTGAGCTGAGAAGACAAAAACAGAGGAGATGAACAATCCTACAATGAACTTCACCTCGCCTGAATCATCTACAAACTCCACAACTCAGTTCATCGGGCTTGTGGAAAGACTGGACATTTGTATGTATAGCATCAATTTCCTGTTTGGTCTTCCTACACACTCCTACATTATGTGGCTCATCGTCACAGGAACAGGAAGTGGAGTTGCATCAGAGTTCTTCATCCTCAATCTCTCTGTTTGTGAGATTGGTAACTGTCTGAATAGTTTGTTCTGTATACTTGATGGATCTATTTGGTTTTCACACCTCAAAATATTAACAGAGTTTTTGACAGGACTTGGCATCACTGGTCGTCCTCTGTTTCAGTGTCTGATCTGTGGTGAGCGTTACCTGGCAGTGGTTCATCCTGTAACCTTTCTGAAGTACAAACCTCTCAGATATAGAGTGATCTGCTGCACTGCGGCCTGGATAATCACTCTTGGGTCCTGTTTCTGCTGCATGCGTACTATAGTCTCAGATTATATTTTTGAAGTGTTCTTCTCACTGCAGTTCCTCCTCTTCTTCTTCATCCAGTTGGTTTGTCTTGTGGCTGTTCTCAGAGCTCTGAAGCAGTCAGGACCAGGACAGAGAATGAGAGAGAGAGAGGAGGAAAACCAAATAAAGAGAAGAGCATTTCATCGTATTTCAATAACTACTGTGAGCATTATTATTATTTATGTTCCGCTTACTATGTCAGGATTCTCTTTAATTCTGACACAACAGTATTTTCAGGAACTTTTTTCTTTTGGCCTTTTTTGCAACGTGCTGGCTTGTTTTGTTCAGCCTGTTCTTTATCTGAACCGGGTTGGAAAATTTTCCTGGTTGGAAAGCCTTCTAAACAGATGTATGATTCATTAGACAATCAAGTCATTTTTCTTGCTACTCCCTGTTTTTATGCTCTGCGTTATATCACATTATGATTGTCAAAATGGTCGTGCGTGAAGGTAAATAAATTGTCTACATGAAATGCTATTTTCTGTTCCAGTGTTTATTCAGATGTGTTTTTCAAATTCAATTTTTACTTTAAATATTTGCATATCTGATGTTTTATGTGACATGTATCAGATGAAGTCATGCACAAATATTTATGTGACAGCTGTGAATTCAGTCACAAACAAAACACAGCACAGAGATTTATATAAATCCAGAGAGACTCAGCATTTACTCTTCAGGTAACAAACATTTCTATAAACTTGATATGTTCTGTATGAACATAGGCTATACGAGTATGTTTTGAGCATTCTGAGCGAACCTGAGACTGTGTGTGATTGAGACAGAAAGCATCATGTTGAGTATTTCAGTCTTGACTCTAGCCCAATTTAGCTATTCTGTTCTTTTAAATTGGGACGGCAGCTAAATATGAAATCAGTTAGAATGCTTTTGATTCAGCATTTTCATGCAGACCATGAAAATATCATTCATTATGATACAACCCCAATTCCAGAAAGGTTGGATGTTGTTATTTGTGCATTCTCTTTAACCTTTATTTAATTGACTAAAAAAAAAAAGTTTCACTGGCCAACTTAATTTTATGTTGTAAATATAAACCAATTTTGATTTTGATGGCTGCAACACACTCCAAAAATGTTAGGACAGAGCATGTTTAACACTGTGTCACATCCACTTTCCTTTTAATTACAATGTTTAATAGTTTGGGAATTCAGGATACTAATTGTTAAAGTTTTGCAAGCAAAATCTCACTTGATACAACACTTCAGATGCTCAGCAGTCTGTGATCATCGTTCACAGATAATTCTCCTTTTCATGACTGGTGACATTTTCAATAGGAGACAGATCTGGACTAGCGGCAGCCATTCTAGCACAAGTCCCGGTCGGGTCCACAAAATCACACTGGTGGTGCACAAATGCAGAGAATGAGTATCTGGCTTATCATTGATCTTTACCATGGAACCTTCCCTGAAAACGTCATCTTGATGGCAGTATATGTCTCTGTACAATTCCAATATATTGTACTTTGCACATATTCCAGTCACCCATGGGGCCGTTTTCTCTCTGCAACGACGCCATACCACACGACGCTGCTTTTGCATCTGTTGCTGATGAAAGTCTGAATGGTCCCTTTGGTCTTTGGGACTGAGAACTCTACGTCCATTTTTCCCAGAAACAAGTTGAAATGTGGACTAATCTGACACACATTTCCACTGTCTTTTTGACTATCTGAGATGAGCTCTGGCCCAGAGAACCCTGCGGCATCACTCCATATATTTGATGTATAGCTTTATCCTAGAGTAATAGAGATTCAAGTTGCATTTCTTGATGCAGCAGCAGACTTTGGTAAATGATAGTGGTTTTCTGAAGTACTCCTGAGCACATGTGGCTATATTTAACACTGCGGTGCATGATGGTTTCTTATGCAATGCCATCTGAGGACTCAAAGGACATGCGCATTAATTTGATCTGCTGTACACTTGACACTTGTTTGGCCCAAAGTGGTGAGATCCAAACACAATCCCCAAACACGATCCCCTTACCTATTACCAATTCAACTACTTTGTGTGAACTGTTTCAAAGCAGTTTAATTGGGATATTTAACTTTTATTTTACCTCTCTCTCAACTTTTTTGGAGTGTGTTACAGCCATCAAAATAAATAAAAAATTATATTTACAAAATACATTTAAGTTGGTCAGTGAAAACTTTGTAAATCTTTTCTTTGTACTTTTGTCAATTAAATACAAGTTAAAGAGAATTAACAAATCACAGATTTTTAAATGTATTGCTTTTTACAAAGCGTCCCAACTTTTCTGGATTTGGGTTTATACTTTATGGTCTTTATGTTTTTCATTCATATTCACATGATCCTCTGGGAATCCATACATTCATTAATGTCCTTTGTATTTCTAAGATACCTCAATTTAATTCATAAATGACTACATTTTGTTTTTATATTGCAATTCGGTAACACTTTAGAATAGGGAACACTTGTTCACTATTAACTACAACTTTTCCCTCAATAAATTCCTAATTTGCTGCTTATTAATAGTTAGTAAGGTAGTTGTTAAGTTTAGGTATTGGTAGGATTAGGGATATAGAATAAGGTCATGTAGAATAAGGCATTGATTTGAGGTTAATTAGTACTAATAAATGGCTAATAGTCTAGTAATATGCATGCTAATATCCAACTAGTTAAGATACCCTAAAATAAATTGTTACCTTCAATTCATAGTAAAATAGACAGAAACTACATTCATATACTGTAATTGAACATTTATTCAATTATTGAATTTTTAAGGACTGAATCTTTAAGTAAGCTCTAACCTTATCTAGCCCAGTTGACCTAACATCACCCTACACTTTTCCCTCCATAGATTATGGCTGCAATGTTATTAACATTTTTGTGAGCTTTTGGACTAATAGAGACTGTAAACAAGGAGAAGATGGATAACTCTACAGTGAACTTCACATCTGAAGCATCTACAAACTCCACATATGATGCATTTGGGGAAATTACCAGCCTGTATGTATGTCCCGCATTAGTATCTTGTTTGGTCTTCCTACACACTCCTATATTATACGGCTCATCACCACAGGAACAGGAAGTGGAGTTGCGTTGCGTTGGATTTCTTCAATCTCAATCTCTCGTTTTGTGAGCTTGGTATCTGCCTGAACTCTTTGTTTCTTTTAAATTTATTATTGCACTTGGCTGTCACATATCATAAACTTAGCTTAGTTTTCATTAGGACTATTCGTCACTGGTCGTCCTCTGTTTCAGTGTCTGATATGTGTTGAGCATTACCTGGCAGTGGTTCATCCTGTAACCTTTCTGAAGTACAAACCTTTCAGATATAGAGTGATCTGCTGCACTGTGGCCTGGATACTTATTCTTGGCTCCTGTTTGTGCTGCATGTTTACAGGCCAGTTTAAATATATGTGCATATACTTCTACACGATTCAGTTTCCCCTCTTCTTCTCCATCCAGTTGGTTTGTCTTGTGGTTGTTCTCAGAGCTCTGAAGCAGTCAGGACCAGGAGAGGGAGGAGAAAAACCACATGAAGAGAAGAGTGTTTTATCGAATTCTAATAACTACTCTGACGATGTCTATTATATATATATATCCCACATATTGTCTCAGGATTCTCTTTTATTCTTATGCAATGGTTTATTGTGGACTTTTTTTCTTTTGGGTTGTTTTGTTTTATTCTGGCTGGTTTTGTTCAGCCTGTTCTTTATCTTCACCAGGCTAGAAAACTCCTCTGCCTTTGTTCTCCATAAAACATTACTAACTTAATTTACTGAACATTTTCTTTTAAATATTTTATTTGTAAGATACTGTTTAGTTTCCAGTAAATTCAGATAATCCAACAAGTCAGCTCTATAGGAAAACCATATACTTTACATAGCCGTCTTTTACTTCTGTCCCTCTACAGATATATATATACACACACACTATCACTCAAAAGTTTGGGATCAGTAAGACTTATAATGTTTTTTAAAGATGTCTCATGTTCATCAAGGCTGCATTTATTTGATCAAAAATACAGAAAAAATTTAATCTTGCAAAATGTTATTACAATATAAAGTAATTGTTTTCTATTTTAATATACTTTAAAATATAATTTATTTCTGTGATGCAAAGCTAAATTTCCATCAGCCATTACTCCAGTATAAAGTGTTACATGATTCTTCAGAAATCATTCTAATATGCTGATTTATTATCAGTGCTGGACACTGTTGTGCTGCTTAATATTTTTTTGGAACCTGTGATACTTTTCTCAGGATTCTTTGATGAATAAAAAGTTAAAAAGAAGAGCATTTATTTAAAATATAAATATTTTCTAACAATATACACTACAGCTCAAAGGTTTGGGGTCAGTAAATTTTTATTCTTTCTTTTTTTTTTAAAGAAATAAAAACTTTTATTCAGCAAGGATGTGTTAAATTGTTAAGAAGTGATAGCAAAGATTTATATTGTTAGAAAAGATTCTAATATTTTCATATCTGGTTCGTGCATATATATTCTAGTGACTGTGAAGTCAGTCTACAGTCTACAGCACAGATTTATACACATCCTCAGGTGACTGTTGACATCTACTTGTTATATGTGGTCGATTTTCAGAAGTCATTTAATATTGGATTGCATTTGTCTTGTGTTATTCAGTTGCTTAGCTATTGTGCTGTACAGAATGACTTACTTTGGTGTATAAAAGTGACATGTATAATAAAGACCTGTTAGATATTCAATATTAGAACTTTCTGTTGTTTACAATTGTTGAATTACACACTGTTTGAGAACCTTTAAACTTGTTTCATGCTATCTTAATTACAATTTCACTGTATTTAAGTTTACTTATGTAAATTGATGTATTTTTTTTAACAGAGAAGACAAACTCAAATGAGATGAATAACTCTACAATGAACTTCACCACACCTGAAGCATCTACAAACTCCACGACTGATTCCTTTTGGATAGTGGACAAAATTAACATTCTTCTGCACAGCATTAGTTTGCTGTTTGGTCTTCCTATAAACTCCTATGTTTCATGGTTCATCATTACAGGAACAGGAAGTGGAGTCGCGTCAGAGTTTTTCAACCTCAATCTCTCTATTTGTGAGATTTGTAACTGTCTGAATAGCTTGCTCTCTTTACTTGACAGTTGCATTTGGTTTTCACATCTCAAGACATTAACTTGGTTTTTATTAGGACTTGGCATCACTGGTCGTCCTCTGTTTCAGTGTCTGATCTGTGTTGAGCATTACCTGGCAGTGGTTCATCCTGTAACCTTTCTGAAGTACAAACCTCTCAGATATAGAGTGATCTGCTGCACCGCGGCCTGGATAATCACTCTTGTATCTTGCACGTGTTGCATATTTACTATAATCTCATACTACATTGTATATCTGTGGTTCTTCTCACTGCAGTTCCTTATCTTTCTCGCCATCCAGTTGTTTTGTCTTGTGGTTATTCTCAGAGCTCTGAAGCAGTCAGGACCAGGAGAGAAAGGGAAAAAGATAGAGGAGGAAAACCACATGAAGAGAAGAGCATCTCATCTCATTCTAATAACTACTGTGACCATGATTATTATTTATGCACCATTTTTTATTTCAGGATTCTTTGTCATTCTACGTCAACAGTATATTAAGGAACTGTTTTCTTTTGGTTTTATTTGTTTTGCTCTGGCTGGTTTTGTTCAGCCTGTTCTTTATCTGCACCGTGTTGGAAACGTCTCTAGGTTACGTATGTAACCATGGTTCCCCGAGGGAACGAGACGCTGCATCGAAACGCTTTGGGAACGCCCTGCGTGACCGCGTTCTGAAGCACATGCAAAATCAGTGCAATGGAGCAGCAAGACGTCACGAGCAGGCTGACGTAAGCCCCAGAAAGCATAAAAGCACATCCGGCAGAGCGCAAACCACCTTTGATGAAGTAGCGCCTGGAGGGATGCAGGGAGTATGGCAAAGAGACGCAGCGTCTCGTTCCCTCGGGGAACCATGGTTACATACGTAACCTAGAGACGTTCCCCTTCAGGAACTCGAGCTGCGTCGAGATTCGCTTTGGGAATGAGAATACCCACTGCGCCATACTACCAAGTCCCTGCCTGTGTGTGTATCCTAGGAGCACATCACGAAGAGAGAACTTGGGAACCTGGGGTAGTTGCCAGGTCTAGGTTGTAAAAGCGGAAAAAGTGTGTGGAGAGGACCAGCCCGCCACAGCACAATTGTTCTGCAAGGCCACACCCAAGTTGAAAGCTTTGGAGGCTGCCATACTCCTGGTCGAGTGCGCTCTTACCCCCATAGGTGACGGGAGGCCAGAGGACTCGTAGGCTAGTGAGATGGCCTCGACCACCCACCTACTCATAGTCTGCTTGGTCGCCGGAAATCCTTTCTTTGGCGGACCAAAACAAACAAACAGCTGATCTGCCTTACGCCACGGGGCAGCTCTGTGTGCGTAAGCGTCCAGTGCTCGAACTGAACAGAGCAGATTAAGCCTTTCTTGCCCTACTTCCTGGAACGGAGGAGGACAAAATGCCTGAAGTACTATGGGCCCCTTGGTGCACTGTACCGGCCTCAGCCTCAGGGTGCCACGGAGGAAATGAGTGGCAAGTGGGTGTCCTCCCAATGATTGACCACCCTGAAGGGCGTGGTAAGCAGCTAAGGCCGCCACGTATACCTTCAGAGTGGAGGGAGAGAACCCTGCGGAGAATCGCTCCTGCAGAAACTCCAGAACTGTACCAATTGGTCAGTTGACTGGGTCCTGTAGTCGCTGTCCGCACCATGAAGCGAAAAGTTTCCACTTCAAGGCGTACAGTTTCCTCGTTGAGGGAGCTCTTGATTGGAGGATGGTCTCAACAACCTCGTTGAGAGACCAGAGGCTTTGAGTTGTGCCCCCTCAGGGGCCACACCCACAACTTCCATAACTCCGTGATTTATTTAGGAGACCACCGATTTGTTGTCCTGTGCGGACAACACATGATGCCCCCGTTAGGTCTGGAAGGAAGTGTGTCAGAGCTCAAAACACGGCCAGCATTTCCAGGCAGTTGATGTGCCACGTGAGATGATGGCCTTCCAACAGACCTTGGGCAGAGCGGCCACTCATGACCGCTGCCCAGCCTGTGAGAGAGGCATCCGTCATTAGCATTACGCGATGACAATGAGCCCCTAACGTCGGGCCTTGAACCCGGAACCAACGTTTCTTTCTTCTTGCCCACATGTCTAAGGCACTTAAGCATCGCCGCGTGACCTTGATCATGCAAAGCGGATTCCCCCTCTGGGAAAATCCCTTGGTTCTGAGCCACCGCTGTAAGGGTCTCATGTACAGCAGGCAAAAGGTATCACGTTGGACGCTGCTGTCATCAGGCCCAACAGCCTTTGAAACTTTTTGACAGTGAGTGACTGGCCTTCTCTTATTCTCGTGACTGTCGTGAGGATTGACTCTATTCGAGCAGGAGACAGACGTGCCTGCATCGAGGTTGATCCCACACCACGCCTAAATAAGTGGATCTCTTTAGTGGAGAAAGTACACTCTTCTTGGAGTTTAGTCTTAACCCCAGCTCTCTCAAAAGGGGCGAGGACGACATCTCGATGCCGAACCACCATCTGCTCTGACTGAGCAAAAATTAACCAATCGTCGATATAGTTTAGTATGCAGATGCCCTGGAGTCGCAGTGGAGCCAGAGCAGCATCCACACTCTTTGTGAAAGTGTGGGGTGAGAGTGCAAGGCCGAACGGAAGAACTCGATATTGGTACGCTTTGCCCCTGAAAGCAAACCTTAGGAACTTCCAGTGTTGAGGGAGGATGGAAACATGGAAATAAGCGTCTCTGAGATCTATCTTAACAAACCAGTCCTCGGACTGGATCTGAGATACTATCTGCTGATAGTGAGCATCTTGAACCGAAGCCGTTTGATAGTGCGGTTTAGAAGACGGAGATCTAAGATCAGACGCAACGCCCCCATCCTTTTTCGGAACGATGAAGTAACGGCTGTATGAAGCCGGACGCTCTCGAGAGAGGCGGAACATGTTCTATGGTCCCCTTCCTCAAGAGAGTATCTACTTCTTGTTCCATTACCAGAGCCTGCTCGGGGCCCACTATTGTGGGGTTTTTGGGTGTTGTGGGGATGACCCCGTTGAAACGAGGCGGACGAGAACCGAACTGGATTCTGTCACCTTTCTCTACAATCTGCAGGACCCATTTTGAGATATTTGGTAGAAGTTTCCACGCTACCAGAAAATCTACTAAGGGAACCAGCCTCTCGAGGCTGGTGTCTGGTGTTATTAGAGGAGCCAGTTTGGTGCCCTGATGCGGATGACCGGCAGGGAACGACCGACATGACTTCTGTAGCACCCTCACTTGAGGGGGCGCGCTCTCCCGTGCCGTACCGTTGCTGGGTGGCAGCTGGGATTTTCGCTCGTCGGAGTTCACTGAGCCCTGAAGCACCGAGGTGGGAGGGGTATCAGTGAACCTCCATGAGGGCACAGAGGGAACAACCGACCCGACTGCTGTAGCACCCTCAATTGAGGGGGCGAGCTCTCCCGTGCCGTACCGTTGCTGGGCGGCAGCTGGGAATTCGGTCGTCGGAGCTCACTGAGCCCTGAAGCGCCGAGGTGGCAGGGGTATAAATGAACCTCCATGAGGGCACTGAGGGAATTACCGACCCGAGTGCTGTAGCACCCTCCCTTGAGGGGGCGAGCTCTCCCGTGCCGGACCGTTGCCGGGCGGCAGCTGGGATTTTCACTCATCGGAGCTCACTGAGCCCTCACAGAGGGTGGCAGGGGTATCAATAACCCTCTGTGCGGGCACTGAGGAGGATTGGGCATTGTATACTGAGGTGTTATCCTTTCCTTTCCAGGTGGGCTGACCTCAGGGACCTGACAATGTTAAGACCATTTCGCCGAGGTCCTCTTAGACAAATAACGGTCCACAGATCCGTTTTCGGTCTATAAGACCCCAACTGAGAGCATCGCCCGACCCCCGATCTTTCTGTGGAGGGGTGCGGGTTGCAACGCTCTATTTTTGAGACTGGCGATATGAGGAGCTTTATGACTTGGGCTTTGGGCTGCTGCTCGCTCAGCAGCCCCACCCCTGAGCAGGTCAGCCTGGTATGCTTGTAACACCGCCATGGTGTGCAAACATGCGCCAGCCTGACCTACTGCCGTATAAGCTTTCCCAACCAGACTCGATGTAAGCCTAACGGGCCTGGTGGGAAGCTTCGGGGCCTTCAGGGACGATGCTGAGGATGGGGAGAGATAGCTCGAAAGCGTCTGCTCCACCACTGGCATCGCCGCATATACTTTATCATTCAGCCCCACGATGTTCTTTGAATAATTCGAGACTGTGGGGCTGTAATACGGGATGAGTACGGTTTCTCCCACGATCTTGGCACTCAGCATGGAGATCGGGGAAAACGGAAGGCCACCGTCGTGAAGGCTGTGATCTGGATTCAGAACATGCTCGTCTAATTATTTTTAGGACGAGCGTCCTGTTCTAGGCTGGCCAAACCATATTTTATTTTGGCGCGAAACACCCCCCATAATCACGAATCACACCTCATACGCGAGGGACTGTGGTGGCGAGTCCACAGTCTCCTCTGTCTCGACACTCGTCACATCCACCTCCTCGGAAGAAGATAGATGAAGCGTCTGGCTCTGTCTCCGCATTCGCGGGGGGGGGGGGCGCGCGAGATAGAGAGCCGCAGTTCTAGCGGGTGAGGACCGAGAAAAGGACGAGCCCGTCTCGGATCCCTCCGCTAAATCCACCCGCGATCCCCACGACAACAGTCTGCGCTGTGCCTCGGCAACAGCGGGACCGCTGCCAGCGGGATCGCGAGCCTGGCCGCTGTCATCAAACGCAGCCAGGCGAGAGCGGAGCGTGCGCAGCGAGAGCTCGCAGTGATGACAATCAGCTGCTCGAAAGCTGACCGTGCATGCTCCGCTCCCAAACAAACAACACAGCGAACGGGTGTATGCCCGCCGCCGCAGAATATCGTGGGCAGGTATAAAACAGCGTTTGGTAATGCCGTTCGCGTAACCCCTCGCCATAGCCTTCTCATTTGTTTTATTAATGAGTGCTTGTGCGGACAGACACATAAATAGACAGACACATACACAGAGCGCTACTGAAGAGCAGAAGCTGGTTTGCGCCCGGCCGGATGTGCTTTTATGCTTTCTGGTGCTTACGTCACCCTGCTCGTGATGTCTCGCTGGTCCATTGGACGGATTTGACACGTGCTTCAGAACGCGGTCACGCAAGGGCGTTCCCAAAGTGTTTCGACGCAGCTCGAGTTCCTGAAGGGGAAGCTCACCTGTCTTTGCTCTCTATAAAACATTATTTTGTCTTTCCCATTTCAGTTACTGAACCTTTTTAAACATCTTTGGCAGAAAAATTATAAGTTTTCAAATAACTTTTCTATGACATCAAAACGTGTTAATGTGAGCATATGTCATTGAGAGATACAACAGTAACTCTGTTTGGTTTATATAGTTTTAGATTGGTGGTGGTTGTGCAAGATGTCTATGTTTTTAGAGATTATATTACAATACTCATTTTTGTCAAGTTTAAGTTAATTGTGATTTGATAAATGTTATTCAAATGTTGCTTTGTAAACTATTTTAATCGCATGCCAATATAAGCAGCTATGTCTGATAAAATTATAGAGCAAACATTTGTGTTCTTCACCAAAGAGAAATACTATTAATCAGATAAACAAGTCATTTGATTGTCTTCTGTGATTGCATTCAGAGCATTATCTGATTACATCATTATATGATTGTCAAACTTGTCACTTACTGTATGAATGTAAATAAAGTGTTGTAAGCGTTCAACATATAATTTTATATATAGGACTATTTAGATAAGACTGTCTTTTTCAAAGTAATTTTTAGTTTAATAAATATTTGCATATCTGTTGTCTTCTGTGATTTGTAGCAGATGAAGTCATGCACATATATTGCACCAAACCGTGTGAATATTAACATGTCATATAGTGTTCTGTTTATTTAGAGAGATCCTCCATCTTACTGATTTACTTGTGAATAAAATCCTTGACTGATTCATTCTACATTCAGATGAACTCTATTCTGGGTAAATTCAGTTTTTATTTGCTGGCTTTTTCCCCAATAAATTGTTCATTGAAAATGCAGCATTACCTTTTTTTTAATTTAGAGGATTTCCACAGAGATTATTTCAATGGATGTAAAATGAAATCACACACAGATACTGCATATACCTTACAGTAGATTTAACACTCTAACAAATTTGCATCACAGGTTATGAATGTGTTGCACCTGCATAGGCCAGTTTTATAAATGTTTAAGAAGACTGATGTTTTTAGCTTGTCAAACAAAGATTATATAACTTTTTTTCAGTCTTATTATTGAAATTAATGTCCAGATAATAAATGATGTTCAAATGTTGCTTGGTGATAAACGTCAAGTCAAGAAAAGTCAGCCAAGTCTGATGAAATTACAATACGAGATAAAATATGAAAACTCACAATTTTGTATTCTTGATATGTATTATTCATGAAATAATGAAGTCACAAACCTTTCTTAGTCTTCCCTGCTTTTTCTGTGCAATATAACCCACATATGATGGTTACAAATGGTCCCATAAAGTGACATCTGCTTGCTTTAATGTAAATGAAGTGTTGTATGTGGTCAACATGCAATTTTCCAGTTAGAACTAAGTTGCATACTCCTAAGGCTATCTTTATATCTATCTTATATCTATCTATGTTTTCATATCTGGACATATTTTCATATCTGGTTCATGCACATATATTCTTGTTTGTGACAGCTGTGAAGTAAAACACAGCGCAGAGATTTGTGGACATTCACTCTTCAGGTGACTGTTGAGATCTACTTGTCATTTGTGATCGATTTTAAAATTTGTGAAAAAAAGAATGTGCAAGCCATTTAGGGGGAAATATAATCAATCTGTATTATATGTAAGTAACACTACTTTTTGAATTACAAGAATAATTTTGTGTTCTCATGTCATTTAATATTGGTTTGCATTTGTCTTGTGTTACAGAATGACTCACTGTGATGTATGAAAGTTACCTGTATTATAACGACCTGTAAATGCTTTATATTTAATATCGAAATGTTCAAATTATTAGAATTGTGTGGAATTACACACTGTTTGAAAATGTTTATACTTTTTTCATACATTCTAATTTACAGTTCACTTCTCTTCCTCTTGATCACAGCTGCTTTATTTTCTACATATATTGTTTGAGTTTTTGAACTGAGAAGACAAACACAGAGAAGATGAATAACTCTACAGTGAACTTCACACCTGAAGCATCTACAAACTCCACAACTCATGCCTTTTGGTTAGTGAACAGACTGGACATTTTTCTGTACAGCATCAATTTACTGTTCAGTTTTCCAATACACTCCTATGTTATATGGCTCATCATCACAGGAACAGGAAGTGCATTTACATCAGGATTCTTCAGCCTCAATCTCTCTGCTTCAGAGATTGGTAACTGTCTGACTAGTTTGGTATGCATAGTTGATAGCTGTTTTTGGTTTCCACACCTCAAAACATTAACATGGTTTTTATTAGGACTAGGCATAGCTGGTCGTCCTCTGTTTCAGTGTCTGGTCTGTGTTGAGCGTTACCTGGCAGTGGTTCATCCTGTAACCTTTCTGAAGTACAAACCTCTCAGATATAGAGTGATCTGCTGCACTGCGGCCTGGATAATCACTCTTGGCTCTTGCTTGTGTTGTATGTTTACTGTAATCTTACAAACCATTATATTTTTGTGGTTCTACTCGATTCAGTTTGTACTCTTCCTCTCCATCCAGTTGTTTTGTCTTGTGGCTGTTCTCAGAGCTCTGAAGCAGTCAGGACCAGGAGAGAGAGGGAGAGAGAGAGAGGAGGAAAACCACGTGAAGAGAAGAGCATTTTGTCTAATTCTAATAACTACTTTGACCATGATTGTTACTTATGTTCCATTTACTATATCAGGATTCTCTTTTATTCTGACACAACAGTTTATTAAGGAACTTTTTTCTTTTGGTTTTGTTTGTTATGTGCTGGCGTGTTTTGTTCAGCCTATTCTTTATCTGCACCGGACTGGTAAACTCTCCTGTTTTTGCTCTCCATAAAACATTCAATTGTTCCATCTTAATAAGTTAAATAACTTAACCATATATTTAGCAGCAGTGCTTTTTTCCATTTACAGTTTTTCTCAATCGATTTGACACTTTTCTCCAATGTAATGTAATTGCTCTCAAAACAGTTAGCACAGCCGTCTAAACACATGCTTATCTTAACCACAGTTAAACTTTACCGCAAAATTAAGCACTGCATTTTTTTCTTGTAATGCATTTATTAAAAGTAAATATAAACATCAAAACTATAGGTGTGTTCTCTATTTATTATAAAACATATAGAGCTATAGATGCACAAATACACTAATGAAAATACAGTTTTTCAACAGGGATATATATAGTGATGTAGTACATATACAGTATACAGTATATATATATATAGTGCTGTGAAAAAATGTTTGCCCCCATCCTGTCCTGTTTCTGTTGTTGTGTATATCTAAACAAAATACAACATAAAACAAAGGCAATGTGAGTAAACATATAATACATTTTAATTGGAGAAAAAACACTTATCCAACAACTACCACCAAGTAAAAAATGAATTGCCCCTTTATACTTAAAACCTGGTCATGCCACATTTAATAACTGCACAACTGTACAGTAAAAAAAAAAAAAACCTTACTAAAGTGAGTGATGTTATGTTTGTAAAAAAAAATTATGTTTTATGTATATATTTATATTTAACATTATGTTACAAAATCACATTTTACTGTCAGGTTATATAAGTTAGTTGGACAGAAAAAGGATTGTTGTTCCCTTTTGTGTAATAATAACAGCAAGCAACATAGCATAACGTTTGTGATATGAGCCTGTTTTAGCAAGATGAGTGATAGCTGCATAGCTGCATGTGCTTTTGCACATTTCCTCTCTTTTATTTATTTATTTATATTTTATCTTATTTCTGTCTGAGTTTTTTTTTTATTTTTTTATTATTATTATTTTTTGCATATTCTTTCTTCCTTTTTATATACTTTCCAATTGCGATAAATGTAAACAATTAGGACAACTAATTTTTTTGTTGCGTGTGTTTAATTAACCAAGCAGTTATCAGTTTAGGGCCAATTGAAAATGTGCATTTGAGTTTTGTTTGTTGTGTTTGGACAAATGGTGCATACATGTTTGTGATTTGTGTAAAACTAATAAAAATAGCTGCACATTTTCTAGTATTTTTGAAAGAAAAGGGAGATTCATGATTGGTCTGTAGGTAACTAATTCAAGATCAAGTTGTGGTTTTCCAATGAGAGGTTTAATAACAGTCAGATTAAAACTTTTTTTTCCTAATAACAATGATGAATTAATCATATTAGGAAAAGGATATAACGTCTGGAAGCATTCTTTTCGTATCTTAGTCGGTATAGGGTCTAACATTCATTGATATAACACATTTGGACAATCCTTCCTATAGCAAAGAACGAATGGAATTGTTCAGAATTGCTGGAAAAGTGCAAGTCTCTCTAGAAAAGTGAGAGCCGATAGTGTTTTGTCCTGCGACTATGTCTATTGTGCGCTCACACTATACTAAGTCCGATCATCAAGCTTTGACTTGACTGCTCACACTATATGTGTGAAATAAACACATAGGACCCACCGAACACTTGGTTACTTCTGAAGAAGAAACATGCTTTCCCGGGAGAAACACAGTGTCTCCATGGTTTAATTTCTGTTTTCACACAGATGCAGTGAAGGAAAAAAAAACAATGAGCTTATGGCAGTGGGTTCGTAGCTCTCCTTCAACATGAGCGGCGACCAAAATCTCAGATATTGGCTAAAAATCGCACAAAATGCCCAGTTAGTCACATCCAAAACCGTATCCGTGCAATCTTACTAGACATACATCTGTAAATGTATTACTTTTTATCTGTAAATAGCACATATGCACATTCATAATTCTGTCTTTTGGTATTTTTTCCTCTATATTTTATTGCCATATTGTTGTTTTTTTAATTCTGTTCTCTTTATTATTGGTGTTATATTTCATTTATTACCTTAAATTCTATGTATGTCTGCACTATGTCTGTGCTTTCTGCACTGGAAGCTCCTGACACCAAAACAAATTCCACTTGGCAATAAAGTTCTTTCTACTAACTTACAAAGCATTTTGGGTGTTAAAATGTGTTGCACCTGTACAGGGCAGTTTTAGATTTATGACTATTTAAGACATTGAGATGACAGAGTGTTTTTAACCTATCAAAATAAGATTATATAACAATATGCAAACACATACATTTGTCAGCCTTACATTAATTGTCAGTTGACAAATGTTATTCAAATGTTGCTTGGTAAACAACTTCAATCATAATGTGAAATATGACAAGGAAATGTACTATTGATTAGATGATTGTTTTAGTTTTTTTATTGTTCCCTGGTTGTATTCAGGGCATTATCTGACATTGCATAAAAATAATTGCATACTGCATAAACGTAAATTAAGTCTTGAAAGTATACTACTCTACATGGAACCACTTTTTTTAATATTTGCATATTTTCTGTGATGTGTAGCAGATGAAGTCATGCACATACATTCTTATGACAGAAGTCAGTCTACAAAACACAAAACACAGAGATGTACAGTATATACATCTAGAAAGATGGGACCATTCACTCTTCAGGTGACAAACCTTTCATTTTGTTGTTTTCAATTCAATAATAGTCAATAGTCAAGATAATAATAGTTATCTTATTGTTATTTGGGTGTTGTGTAGTGCAGAAAAAACAAAAAAAACCTGTAACATTTGCATTATTTCCAGTATGAAATTGACCCTTCTCTCTTCCTGTATATCACAGCTGCATCATCCTTTATAAATAATTTTTTCCTGACTTCCTGAGCTGAGAGGATGAATAACTCTACAGTGAACTTCACCACACATGAATCATCTACAAACTCTACAGCTAATTCCATTGAGCTCCTGAACACGCTGGAAATCTGTGTCTTAATCATCAGCTTCCTATTTGGTCTTCCTACACACTCCTATGTTACATGGCTCATTGTCGCAGGAAAAGGAAGTGGAGTTGCTTCAGATTTTTTCATCCTCAATCTCTCTATTTGTGAGATTGGTAACAGTCTTAATAGTTTTTTCTGTACACTTGATAATTGTATTTGGTTTTCTCATCTCAAAACATTAACAGAGTTTTTGACAGGACTGGGCATCACTGGTCGTCCTCTGTTTCAGTTTCTGATCTGTGTTGAGCGTTACTTGGCAGTGGTTCATCCTGTAACCTTTCTGAAGTTCAAACCTCTCAGATATAGAGTGATCTGCTGCACTGTGGTCTGGATAATTACTCTTGGGTCCTGTGTGTGTTGCATGTTTACTATCGTCTCACACAACATTGTATATATGTGGTTCTTCTCACTGCAGTTCATCCTCTTCTTCTCCATGCAGTTATTTTGTCTTGTGGCTGTTCTCAGAGCTCTGAAGCAGTCAGGACCAGGAGAGAGAGGGAGAGAGAGAGAGGAGAAAAACCACATGAAGAGAAGAGCATTTTATCTCATTCTAATAACTACTATGAGCATGACTATCATATATGTGCCATTTACAATCTCAGGAATGTTTTTTATTCTGACACAACAGTATATTAAGGATTCTTTTTCTTTTGGTTTTGTTTGTAATGTACTGGGTGGTTTTGTTCAGCCTGTTCTTTATCTGCACCGGGTTGGAAAACTCTCCTGTCTTTACTATTAATATATATATATATACACAATGTGTTTTACAGAAAATTTGTAAATAACATTTTTACGGGTCTTCCATGACCTCAAAACACTAGGCTGTCATTTAGTGTTAGAGAGATTCCCTATTATTGTTGTATTATACAGCTCTCATTTGTTTTTCAAATAAACTGCTCCATTGCTGAAGATGCTTCGCTTTTTTTTTTTTGCATTTAGAGAAGAGAATGTATCTTTGAACTTGAAATCATATAACGCACATTTACTGTATATATGTTGCATTTAACAATCTAAAAAAAAAAATGTATAGCAGGTGATAAATGTGTTGCACATGTGCAGACCGGTTTTTAGATTTATGAAGACTGTTTGTGAAGATGTTTATAATTAAAATAAGAATATAACACAACGATTATTTTTGTCAGCCTTAATATAGAAAGTTAATTGTCAGTTGATAAATGTTATTTAAATTTTGCTTTGTGAACATTTTCGATCTCAAGTCAGTGGAAGTCAGTCATGTCTGATGAAGTGTTTTAAGCATTCAACACATACTTTTCTACATGCAAATGTTTTTTTATTAATTTTGTAATATATGCATATGAGATGTTTTATGTGACATGTACTACAAAACACAGCACAGTGATTTATACACATCCAGAGGGACTCAACATTCACTCTTCAGGTAACAAACCTTTAATTTTGATTAATTTTTCACTTAATATGCTTTGGCTGCCGTTATTGTGTATAAGGTTCATGAGCATGCAATATGGTTTATTTATTAGAATTAAATACATTTTTAAAATTGATGTGTGAGCCATTTAATGGAAATATAATAGAACAGATTTACACATATATTAAAGTAAACAATATTTTATTTGGTAAAATAAAAGCATTTTATGTTCTGAAGTCATTTGATATTGTATTGTGTTTTTTTATTACAACCAATTTATAGTGCAGATTTACACACAGTATAGTGTATTAAAGCATACTGCATTATCTATTCATTTTAGACATGTAATTCTGGAATGTTTCTGTTATTTTAAATTAAACACTGTATGAAAACACCAGAAGCGTCCTCAAATTTTTACCTAGATACAACATAGATACAACACTGTCCATGAGTGGACAGTCTGAGGATCTCTGCATATGTTTCCTGTGTAGCTGACAGGATGACTCATTCTACACCTGAAGCATCTTCACACTCTACAACTTATTCCCAGTGGTGTATTGTAATGCAGCAATAATACTTCATTACAGTACTTAAGTATTTTTTGGGAGTATCTGTACTTTACTTGAGTTTTTATATTTCTGCCAACTTTTACTTTTACTCCACTACATTTCCTAATTAAAATGTATACTTTTACTCCGATACATTTCCCCAAAGCATATTCGTTACTTACCACAAAATTAAAGTCGGAAGAACACAGACTGCAAGAGAGTAGGTTTGACGAATCAGTGGTCTGGCGTTTGCAAGTTAGACTCCTAAAACACCTTTGCTCATGTGCAAACCAAACAAGTGCGCGCACAACCGCCGATGATTTCATTTTCCACTCAAGTCGAGTCAGTATATCTTCTGCGATAATATGGTAAGTGTTGTTGTAATGAAGTGCAATCTGACATTATCAAGTAACTTCTAGGTTACTAGGTAATCACCAAATCACACACAGAGTGCACGCACGTTGATTTATTATTCTATTAAAACTCCAAATTCCAGGCATTATAAATTGTAGACGGCAAAAATGCTTCCATGTGCTTTTTATATTTATATAATTGATATAGATAACGAATCTTATAGCACCAAAGAGTAAAATTTTTCTGCAGATATCAGCATGAACACATTTAATAATCATTTTATACAAGTTCAGTAAAGCAATGTGACTTGCATTTTAGACATAATATTGCTTGTTTTGCTCAATTTAGCTAACGAAAATAGTTCCAAACAAAGATCCACAGAACGTTTGCGTCTTGAACACGGAACGGTGTGTATGATGACATGCAATCAGCTTTTTGAACAAATCGGTTGAATATGATTCAGTGATTAACTCTTTAACAAAGTCAAATGCTTTGTTTCTGAATGAATCAGTCGTTTGAATGAATCGGCTGAATCTCAATGACTCACTTACTGGCGGTTTTAATTTCACATTTCGACTAATTTCTTCATGTTTTAAATTATTTCAAATATCAGTATTCAACTGCAGTATACTCCGAGCTGCATCAGAGTTCGTCAACTTCAATCTCTCCATTTCAGAGATTGGTAACAGCCTCAATGCAATGTTTGCTTTACTGTCACATTTCTCAAGTTTCACAATATTAACCTATTTTTTTACTAGGACTAGGGATCACTGGTTGTCCTCTCTTTCAGTGTCTGTTTTGTGTTGAGCATTACCTGGCAGTGGTTCATCCTGTAACCTTTCTGAAGTACAAACCTCTCAGATATAGAGTGATCTGTTGCACTGCGGCCTGGATAAATATTCTTGTATCCTGTTTATTCTGTGTCTTTATTTTAGTCTCACTCAAAATTGAGTCATATGTGTGGTTTTTCTCAACACAGTTTCTCATTTTCTTCTCCATCCAATTGTTTTGTCTTGTGGCTGTTTTCAGAGCTCTGAAGCAGTCAGGACCAGGAAAGAGAGAGAGGGAGAGACAGAAATGAGGAAAAACCACATGAAGAGAAGAACATTAATCTTATTCTAATAACAACAATAAACATGATTTAACTTTTTTTTTTAAAGAAACTACACCTTATTTATCTTTTTACTGCTACAGTTACATTATTTCGCCGGTGGGTGGCGGCAAGTGACCTTTTCTTTTTTTAAAAGGGTCATATGATGTTGCTAAAAAATAACATTATTTTGTGTATTTGGTGTAATGAAATGTTTAAGTGGTTTAAGGTTCAAAAAACACATTATTTTCCACATACTATACATTATTGTTTCTCTTCTATGCCCCGCCTTTCTGAAACGTGTCGATTTTTACAAAGCTCATCGGTCTGAAAAGTGAGGTGTTTGTGCTGTGATTGGCTAGCTATCCAGTGCGTTGTGATTGGCCGAATTCCTCAAGCGTTGTGACGGAAATGTTACGCACACTCTTACCATACTATGATGCTGCGTCCCGGCCGAAGCGATGAGACAAAAACATTAAAACCCATTATAAACGAGGCATTTGTTGCATGCAGTAGGGACATAATTACGGATTATAATGACTTATACTGTGTTTTTATGCGTTGCGTTGTATTGCGCTGTGTAAACCAAACAACCCTGGCTGGACTCTGCTTTGTCCACGGTGAAATCCGATCCGGTGATCCACAGTGCTAAGGTGATGTATTTCCTCAGCGACCAGCACAGATCAGCTCCAGGCATGACAAAGTCCTCTTTTTCATCCTCTTTTGGAAGGCCAAACAAAGTAGTTTCGATTTCACAACTAAACACACAGCTTCTTCACTACATGTCGGCAACAACAATACTACAGCGAGATTAAAAGTTACGCCTTCTTTCTTTGCGTGAACATTTGGGCGGCGTTATGCAAAACTTCCCACATCGTGACGTAGACATGTGGGGGCATGTTAGAACGGGCCGTTTTAGGTAGGCGTGGCTGGCTCTTAACTTTTATAAAGAATATCTTTTGGATTTGAGACTTTAGTCTTTGCAACTTTACAGATCTTTTTATGCACCAAGAGCTTGTAACAATCAAAAGAACGGTGAGAAAAACATTGAATAATCGCATCATATGACCCCTTTAATCATTTTAGTCAACCGATTCGTTCAAACATACTGATTCAGTAAGAAAGGAAACAGTGTTGCTGGTAGATTAACAATAGTTAATTATTTTTCTTTTACCCCTTGCAAGGTGGAGAGAGAAAAAAAATAACACCTGGCAATGTTGTATCTAAACCAGTATAATATACTAAAATATACAATGCAATTTAACTAAAAAACTAAATTGTAACATGTCTCTTTAAGAACTTTGCGGTAAAAGTTTCATGAACAAGGCAAGCAGAGAGTTTTGTAGTATTTTATGCGAAGAACAATAAAAGTTTAATGCTAGAAAATATTAATTTGATGGGATATTCAATTTGAGTTATGAATGAGATCAAAACGGAGATATTGAACTGTGTGAAGGATAGTACATCTCTGGCCAGGATTAAACATGGAGCCTCTCAAAACCAAGGATCGAGTGTCTAGGACGTTGCAGTTCATCTTCTTGCTTTTTTACGAACGACGATTATTTAAATTGAATGTTGATATGGAGATGGGCTGTGGTCCTCTCCATGGTAGTAATGACCGACAATGTGTCAGTCAGCAGCAGTTTACAGTTGAACTGTTGTTTTATATTGGGAAGAGTGCTGTGAGCTTTTAGTTGTGGTTTTACATCAGTTTCCCCAACTTTGTGAATTTCGGAATCGGATCATGTTATGTTTTTAACATAATTATTGTGAATCTGAATTAAATTTTGAATTGAAATTGTAGAAAGACATTAAAATTATGCTGCTCTCTGTCAAAATAGTTATATCTTAAAGCTGTCCTTATTTACATCTTTGTAAAAGTGAGTCTATTCAATTTCATAACGTTGCCTATTATGATATATAGATATATGAGTTATATATATTATAATATATAGATATATTGGGTGGCGTTACTCAGTGGAGGCAAGGGAGGCAGTCAGGGTCGTACTCTCCTCAAAAGTGGATGAGAAAATAATCGATATTACAAAAATAAAACAATGCAAATATGACTAAATATGACATTAAAAGTCTAAAAGTCACTCGTTTTTATAAAGTAACACTGTCCAACAGTGACACCCGCAGGTAAAGTGAGAACGGAGGCTTGCCTCCCTTCGGTCCATAGACTTTCTACAGAGACCTTAAAGCGTGCCGTGACTTTTCTAGAGGCTCATTATGATGAATGGGGGAAAGTCACGTGAGAGGAGGCAATGCCTTCGTCGCGCTATAATTGGATATGATCGTTATGATTGGATGTGATTGTTTCGTGTGATAAATCTCTGGTTTTCGTGCGAGCTCTCGACCTGAATGAAGAAAATGTTGGCGCTATTGACTAATTATAAAGTAAGTAAACAACTCTCCTGCTTAGATATCACTGCTTTGTGTCACATAAAAATGAAACATGAAATGACTTGAAAACATGATGACTGTGTCAGTTTTTAGTGAGCGTTCAGCTTGATGAAATGAAAGATTTATCTTCGTGCCTGTGACAATGTTTACAGGGCTTTTATGATGATGACCCGAAAATAAGTTGACTATTAAAAAGAACAGCTGAACATCAGTTCACAAATAAAAAACGGAGTGTCTATTTACAAGTGCAAATAGCCAGCCTTGTTGGCAGAGGCTATTTACACTAACTCCACCCATCAACATGTGATTACAAAGCATTACAAAAGACTATAGTCTAATAACAGCTCCAGTGGTGCAGATGGTAAAGTACGTGTTGAAGTCGTTTTTGACGCGATCGACCGGGGCCTTTTTTTTCTTTTTTTTCTACTTTTTCAAATCAGATATCACGTCGTTGTTATTGTTATTATTGCATACTGTTTTATAATGTACTACAATAATGAAGAGCAGATAATTGCCACTATTTGCAATAAATAGTATAAATAGCAGAAAATCCTGCTAACGTTAGGTGTAAATAGAATCTATAGCTATTTGCACTTAGTGTAAACAATAAGTTGTGTAACAAGGACAGCATTCTACAGATTATATTTATCTATATTAATATCTATATATATATATATATATATATATATCTAATACAGTGGTGTATAAATACCTGGAAAGCCAAACTCGCAGATATATTACAAGAAAAATTACTTTGCGTAGAAGTTGAAGCACCGCTTTAGAATATACTTGAGTAACAGTCTTAAAGTATTGTGAAAATGAAATTCTTTTTTTTATTAAATATTTTTTGTACTTAAGTACGGAAAGTATTTTTTAAATCTTAAACATACTTAAGTATTAAAAGTAAAAGTACAAGTAAATGCAAAATGGAAAAGAAGCAAATAAAATATAAAAAATGTTCATACAGAGCTTGAGTAGCAATATTGTGTTCAGTTTTAACTCTTTCTTCCATTTTGTAATTTTGGGTAAGAATAAAAACATTTCTGGAATCTGCATCTGAAATTGCATTTAGATGTATTTACACAGTTTATCTCAGAGGGTACATGGATGCATTTAACCTGCAGTTACAGATGCATAAATAATGTTTTGTTTTTAACATAAAACGTTGAATACTGATATTTGAAATAATTTAAAACATGAAAAAAATATTCGAAATGTGAAATTAAAACCGCCAGTGACGGCAAGTGACTGTTAATGTTAATTGAGTGAGTCATTGAGATTCAACCGATTCATTCAAACGACTGATTCATTCAGAAACAAAGCATTTGACTGTGTTAATGAGTGAATCACTGAATAATTTATTCAACCGATTCATCCAAAAAGCTGATTCAACCTTGGTGGGAAATATTTTCATTAGCAAAATTGAGCAAAAACAAGCAACATTATGTCCGAAATTTAAGTCACTTATTGCTTTACTGAACTTTTATTTTTTAAATGTGTTCATGCTGATGTCTGCAGAAAAACGGTTCTCTTTGTGTGATATAGATTAAGTTATCTATATTAAATTATATAAATATAAAAAGCATACAGAAGCATTTTTGCCATCTACAATTTAGAATGCCTGGAATTTTGAGTTTTAATAGAATAATAAATCAACGTGCGTGCACTCTGTGTGTGATTTGGTGCTTACCTAGTAAACTAGAAGTTACTTGATAATGTCAGATCGCACATCATTACAACAACACTTACCATATTATCGCAGACGATGATGCAGACTCGACTTGAGTGGAAAATGAAATAATCCGCGGTTGTGCGCACTTGTTTGCACATGAGCAAAGATGTTTATTAGGAGTCTAACTTGCAGACGCCAGAACACTGATTCGTCAAACCTGCTTTCCTGCAGTCCGTGTTCTTCTGACTATTTTGTAGCAAGTAACGAATATGCTTCGGGGAAATGTATCAGAGTAAAAGTATACATTTTAATTAGGAAATGTAGTGGAGAAAAGTAAAAGTGACAGAGAATATAAAAATCCAAGTAAAGTACAGTACTCTCAATTAAGTACTGTAACAAAGTATTATTACTTCGTTACAATACACCACTGTACATTGCCACTGATAGATATAATATATATTAAACTTATAAACGTAAATGGGGTTTTGCCCCCATTTTTCATGAGCTGGACTCAAAGATCTAAGACTTTTTCTATGTACACAACACAAAAGGCCTATTTCTCTCAAATATTGTTGACACATCTGTCTAAATCTGTGTTAGTGAGCACTTCTCATTTGCTGAGATAATCCATCCACCTCAGGTGTGGCATATCAAGATGCTGATTAGACAGCTTGATTATTGCACAGGTGTGCCTTAGGGTGGCCACAATTTAAGGCCACTCTAAAATGTGCAGTTTTTACTGTATTGGGGGGTCCGAAAACCAGTCAGTATCTGGTGACCACCATTTGCCTCACGCAGTGCAAACACATCTCCTTCGCATAGAGTTGAACAGGTTGTTGATTGTGGCCTGTGGAAATGTTGGTCCACTCCTCTTCAATGGATATTGGCAGGAACGGAACACGCTGTCGTATACGCCGATCCAGATCATTCCAAACATGCTCAATGGGTGACATGTACGGTGAATATGCTGGCCATGCAAGAAATGGGATGTTTTCAGCTTCCAGGAACTGTACAGATCCTTGCAACATGGGGCCAAGCATTATCATGCTGCAACATGAGGTGATGGTCATGGATGAGTGGCACAACAATGGGCATCGGATCCAACAGGAGACCCCACTGCCACCATGGGCCACTCGATCCAGAATGTTGACATCAGCAAACCGCTCACCCAAATGACGCCATACACGCTGTCTGCCATATGCCCTGTACAGTGGAAACCGGGAATCATCCGTGAAGAGAACACCTCTCCAAAAAAGTGCCAGACACCATCGAATGTGAACATTTGCCCACTCAAGTCAGTTACGAAGACGAACTGCAGTCAGGTCAAGACCCCAATGAGGACGACGAACATGCAGATGAGCTTCCCCGAACTGGTTTCTGACAGTTTGTGCAGAAATAATTTGGTTATGCAAACCGATTGTTGCAACAACTGTCCGGGTGGCTGGTCTCAGACGAACTTAGAGGTGAAGATGCTGGATGTGGAGGTAATGGGCTGGTGTGGTTACACGTGTTCTGCGGTTAAGAGGCCGGTTGGATGTACTGCCAAATTCTCTGAAACGCCTTTTGGAGACGGGCTATGGTAGGAGAGATTAGAACATAAATCACGGGCAAACAGCTTCTGGTGGAATTCTGCTGTCGCATGCCAAGCACGCTCCTCAAAACTTGCGACACTGTGGCATTGTGCTGTGTGATATAAAAAACCGCACATTTTAGAGTGGCCTTTTATTGGGGCCAACCTAAGGCACACCTGTGCAATAATCATGCTGTTTAATCAGCATCTTGATATGCCACACCTGTTAGGTGGATGGATTATCTTGGCAAAGGAGAAGTGCTCATTAACACAGATTTAGACAGATTTGTTAACAATATTTGAGCGAAATAGGCCTTTTGTGTACATAGAAAAGTCTTAGATCTTTGAGTTCAACTCATGACAAATGGGGGCAACAACAATAAGTGTGGTTTATAATCTTTTCAGTACAGTGGGTACGGAAAGTATTTCAGACCCCTAAATTTTTTCACTCTTTGTTATATTGCAGCCATTTGCCAAAATCATTTAAGTAAATTTTTTTTCCTTATTAATGTACACACAGCACCCCGTATTGACAGAAAAACACAGCATTGTTGCCATTTTTGCAGATTTATTAAAAAAAGAAAAAATGAAATATCACATGGTCCTAAATATTCAGACCCTTTGCTCAGTATTTAGTAGAAGAACCCTTTTGATCTAATACACCCATGAGTCTTTTTGGGAAAGATGCAAAAAGATTTTCACACCTGGATTTGGGGATCCTCAGCAATTCCTCCTTGCAGATCCTCTCCAGTTCTGTCAGGCTAGATGGTAAACGTTGGTGGACAGCCATTTTTTTAGGTCTCTCCAGAGATGCTCAATTGGGTTTAAGTCAGTGCTCTGGCTGGGCCATTCAAAAACAGTCACAGAGTTGTTGTGAAGCCAATCCTTCGTTATTTTAGCTGTGTGCTTAGGGTTATTGTCTTTTTGGAAGGTAAACCTTCGGCCCAGTCGGAGGTCCGGAGCACTCTGGAGAAGGTTTTCATCCAAGATATACCTGTACTTGGCCGCATTCATCTTTCCCTCGATTGCAACCAGTCGCCTGTCCCTGCAGCTGAAAAACACCCCCACAGCATGATGATGCCACCACCATGCTTCACTGTTGGAACAGGTGATGAGCAGTGTCTGGTTTTCAACACACATACCGCTTAGAATTAAGGCCAAAAAAATCTATCTTGGCCTCATCCGACCAGAGAATCTTATTTATCACCATCTTGGAGTCCTCCATGCGGGTTTTCATGTGTCTTGCACTGAGGAGAGTTTTCTGTCGGGCCACTCTGCCATAAAGCTCCGATTGGTGGAGGGCTGCAGTGATGGTTGAGTTTCTACAACTTTCTCTCATCTCCCGACTGCATTTCTGGAGCTCAGCCACAGTGATCTTTAAGTTCTTCTTTACCTCTCTCACCAAGTATTTTCCCCCCTGATAGCTCAGTTTGGCCGGACAGCCAGCCCTAGGAAGGGTTCTGGTCGCCCCAAACGTCTTACATTTAAGGATTATGGAGGCCACTGTGCTCTTAGGAACCTTAACTGCAGCAGAAATTTTTTTTGTAACCTTGGCCAGTGACCTGTGCCTTGCCAAAATTCTGTCTCTGAGCTCTTTAGGCAGTTCCTTTGACCTCATGATTCTCATTTTCTCTGACATGCACTGTGAGCTGTAATAGACAGGTGTCTTATATAGACAGGTGTGTGGCTTCCTAATCAAGTCCAATCAGTATAATCAAACACAGATGGATTCAAATGAAGGTGTAGAACCATCTCAAGGAGGATCAGAAGAAATGGACAGCACCTGAGTTAATTATATGAGTGTCACAGCAAAG